>JAGFNK010001029.1:0-16193 GCA_025769875.1 Russula earlei
CATGCGAACTGTGGGAAGACGACTCTCTCACCACTATACTACATGCCTTTGGCAATAGGTCCCCGACCCTTGGGACAACTAGCCCACTTAGAACTCGCAACCCATCATACCATGTTCGCTCCCCTGACCCTGACCCACTTCCCATTCCCCCTCGCACTGAAAACACCATAATCCTCGATGCCAACTACCAACCCCAACCAAGAGCACCTACACCCCCTCCTGCCTACGTTCCTCCTCCCAATGACACACCTGCTAACCAATGCACAGAACTAGAAGAACTAGGAGAAGGTTGGGAGGAAGGAGACCTAGGACTTGACATCCTCATCCCCAATCCAGGGAATGAAGATGACACCATGCCCCCTTGATTCATCATGCCTGACCTAGTCCACGGCTTCCCCATTGTAATGGCCACTTATGGTCCTGCCTGTCCCACTCACAGGATAGCCATTAGAGCTAAAGCTGACCCATACCCATGCCCCCTTCTCACAAAGAAAGACACCTTCCTCTTTCAAAGTGGACTACGACACACCAAGGCCATAGATGAAGCCATCAGATTCAAGGAAGACTTGTCCCTCAAAGCAGAAATTTGTAGGTACAGGTTTGCCATAAGGAAAATGCACTTGATGGCGAACCAACTGGCAACTGCCCGAGAACAGTATCATGATATGGTATGGAAGTATGAGACTCAGAGGTAAAGTTAGCCCAAGCTAACGCCAAAGCACGCCTCGAACCTCAAGTCCTCTTCCAATCCATGCCTCGCCTTACCAATGAAGAACATAAGGAGGCAAAGGAAGCCATCTTAGATCCATGGTATCAATTTCACCCATGACTAGCTGATAAGTGCAACTGGTGTAACGATGGAGGACACAACACCTTTGAATGCCCCAAGATAGCCATATGTATCCTCTGCAATCGTCAAGGACACCTTGCCAAATGATGCAGAACCCCCCATCATCGCTGCAAAGCTCACAAAGTTTGTCAGGTCCCTAGAGACCAAATCCACTATCACCTTCATCGCTGCAGATCCTCCATCATCCCTTATGGCGGCTAAGACGTTAACAAGGGGGTGATGTCACAAGTACTGGCACTTTGGACCGGACCGGCAACCGGACAAGACTACCTGGACAAGCCTCACAATTCCCGCGCATTCCTCTGACTCATCTTGCCTTGCATGTACCACCACCTTCCAGCATGTTCTAGCACAATCGCCTCCCCTTCGTCTTATGTTTACTATTTGATATAGGAGATATCTGTCTATATAAACCTGTCAGTACATGAGAACAAGCCTTAAGCTTGTTCTCTTGTGAATATCACTGGATTCTAGCTTCGGAACTGTAGGCTTGCAGGAAATCAAGCAAATGTCCCAGAAACTCCCTCATCTCTCTAAGTCTTCAAACGCAAAGACTTAGTCACTGTTTCCCTTCTCCGCGGTACACACTAGCCTCTGCTGTGTTGTCACTGAGAACCCCAAGCCTCGCGAGAACTTGTCGTCTTGCTTGACTCAGTGCGCATGACTCGCATGTGAAATGATTTGTCAGTGACACCACCCCCAGTCAGTGACAGATACTCTGCAGCAGAAGACACCTGGGAACCTCTCTCAAACCTTAAAAACACCCAAGATGCCATCACCATCTTTTACCTAGAACAACCCACTAAACTCCGCTTCATGTCCACCACTGACTCTGACCCCGCAAAAGCCTAGACAACTTAGAACACCAGTTTCAGGGACTCACAATACAGCAACGTACATTACTCCCCTGAATCAACTCACATAACCCCCCTTCTTACTCTGTTAATGACCCTACCATTCCTGCACATGGGCATACCATTTTTAACTTAGCCACCAGGGAACAACTCTTTTCTGGAATTCTTTCCCCTGGTGACTTCTGTGGTTTTCAACTCCTTATGAAGGACCCCCATTTTTCTGAGTTTCACCTGTCCATATGAAGGGCAGTACTTACAGACTTAGTATGGAACCATATTGTACAATCAGTTTCCATAAATACCCCCACCCCCTCAGAGTGGTCAGCCTGGCACCATGAACACGCTACCTCTACCTACAACACTCCCATGTTGTCCCCCATTCCTTCCTCATCTCCCCTACCCATCCTCACCCCCTCCCCTACCATAAAACAAGAACCTCTCTCACCTGAAGTCATCCAACATATTATTGACCAATATACCTTCATTGTCCCAGACGAGGCCGAACTTCAAGACCTCACTGCCACCCTCAACCCACTTGCCATCTGCAAAGGGACCCCCCTCACCCACCCCCACTTATGCAGACCCCACTCACCCTGGACCCCCTTGGTTTGTTTACAAACCATATATGTGTTAAGGCTCCAAAGTGCCTTAAATAAGATCAATGGTCACATCTATGAACGCATCCTACCAATGCAGATATGCTTGAGTCAAGCAAGCAATACTTGTGGAGGGGAAGGAGTGTTGGATCCTTCTGGAGTATGGCAACAAGATGAGAGGGGCTCTGTAGATGGGGTAGGAGTCAACTGTTTGGGATTGGCAAACTAAGTTGAGCTTAGGGCTCAACTGTTACTACTGGGGGCTTTATATAGCCCTACAGGGATAAGGTTCATGCTACTGTAGTACTGGTCAGTGCTATAGAGGCAAAAGGTGGCTCATAGAAGCGAGGTTGCTTCTATGTGAATCATCTCAGTGCTGGAAGCATTAAGTGCTTCCCTAGTAGCAATCTTGGTGTCATAAGTACTTTCCTAATCAAGGAAGCGATGTACATGGCAGTACAGGGACATCTGGGACAGAAGCAATGCTACTCATTGCTTCTTCAATACATCTTCAGAAAGATACGATCAACGCGTTCCAAACGCGATATCAACGAACATAAACAATCAAGATCTGACGCACTCATGATGCAAACAGTGCAGTCCATAGTTCAGGTATTCCGGCATCTTCTGGACCCCAAACCACACAGTAACAATATGCACATTCCCCCTTTTTATATTCACATTAATGGGTGACAATGCCTATTCCCTTACTTACATGTTGCTTTATGGAATGATGAACCCATGCTTCTAGGAACTATGGGTCAAGGAGAACCTGCTTATGGAGAGAAACTCATTGCCCAACCCATTGTCTCTGCACCCCATCCCTTGGTCACTGCCTCCAAGCTCCACCTCTTAGTGGAGGACTACCCCTTTCAATTTGACATCACCCAAGCACTCGAAAACCTCCATGACCCTGGAGCTCTTGCTGACGTCTACCACCTTCATAACAGCTCTCTACAACTGAAGGTTCTAGAGGCCAAATGAACCACCATTCAAGGAGCTATGGACATACTCCAATGGCAGCTTGCCAACCAACTCCATGAGATTCAATCCTACATCAAGGAGTCTGCTACCATCCACAGCCACCTTTGTGCTAACAATACCTCCATTTGAGTTCATCATCAACACAATAACATGATGACCAATGGAGGCCTCTCTTGCAGCACTGGTCCTTTCTCCTCACTAGCAGGGAGGTATGACAACATTGAGGTTCTGAAGCAACCATCCACGCTCTCCTCCCCTACCTCACCCATTCATCCTCCCCTTTCCCTGACCCCCCCACTCGAGTACCTCCCTCATGCCATTGACCAGTTCCAGAATGATGCTCCTATGGGGAGTGCCCTCCCACTTCCCGCAAATGTTTTCAGATGATGCAAGCACCCCTAACACCCCCCTCGCCCCTGCATGTGTCACAGTAACTAGCCATGTCAGTTCTCAAGCCTGAAGACAAGTTGATATTAGAGATGTGTTCAAGAAATGGGCCAGTTCCTATGTGTAAAGAGTAAGGATCCCTGCAGTGGTCGAAGTGTTTTATGCTAAACAGGTTATGGCCAATAGACCCTTCCTAGTACGACTTGGTCTGTTGAGAAGCTAGGGTAAGTTTGTAAAGGGGATAGACTAGGGCTGGTTCCACTAGCTATATGCATTCAAGTCTGTCAAGGGCCTTGAACAACACAAAGAGAGTAGAGGAAGATAGGTCTTTTAAGGAGGAGAGCTCTTCTCAGTGGAGTGAAGAGAGACTCTTAGAGAAGGAAGGGATAGGTAGAGTAGATGGTAGTCAGTGTGTGTGAAGAGTTGGTGAGATGGAGATGTGGATGTGGTTTGAGGATTAGGAGTGAAGTGGGTTGCAGGCAAATATGTTGGACAAGAGTAGGTTGGATTCTACAAGAGACCAAGCTTAGGGCTTTCGTCACAAAGTACTGAGCTTATATATACAGGAGAAGCGCAGCAATAGCTGCACTTTGACTGTGCTACTAGTATAGTAGGACTCATAATAAGTAGGAGTCATAGAAATGAGGCCACAAATGAGTCAGAATTAAGTGACTGTGCTGCACAGTAAAATGTGCAGCATTGCACAGTCGAAACTTAAAAGTGAATATAAATGGAAGGAGAACCAAACAAAGGGAAAGTAACAGCAATCCAGTGTTACCAGAACATGTATGGATCACATGACAATGCAAAAGGGATCACAAGACATAAGAGATCACAAGACTGGTAAGTAAAGGGACATATGAAGGCAGGCAGTCCATAGCAAAAGGTAAGAAGTAAACGTAAAGGGAAAATGGTATAACAGCATGTATGACCAAGGCACAACGACACCAGCTCCAGAAATGGCAACATGTCTGCAAACATTAACCAAGGGTCATTGGAACAAAGACTGCATTAGACCCTACACCCACTGTAGTGGTCAGGAAGATTGCATTCTGAGGAGGACTCATCGGAATTATAGAGGTTTCTTCCCCAAGGCAATGGGTCCTCAAGGCATTTGGCCAGAAGGTGATGGGGATGATCTCCATGAGTTGGGCCCTGAGACCAATTAGTTTGGAGAACTAAGCATGAGGGGGGCATGATGTTATGATCTACCCTTCTGCCAGTTTGTCACGAACCCCTCTTTCTTCCTTGTTATTGTTCTCCACTGTCACCCTCATCCCCTCAGTTACCATTTCATCCCTTGATGCTGATAGTCCCTTATTGTTTCACTTGTTATGTTTCATCTATTGTTTGAGCTCCTTTTGCTACTGGTTTAGTATTATCTATTGTTCCTCATATAGTACTGTACAGCCTTGCTAGATACAGTATTTAAGCACCTGTAGAAGCTGGGGAATACTCCAAACTTAGCTTTGTCCCATTCCCTGTTGCATCCCTTGCCCTGTATAACACTCTCAATCACAACTTGTGTTGTGTTGGCTTACACTCTGCTTGACTTGAGCTCATCACAAAGGACCTTTGTGTTCCTCCTCCTCCTCTGCTTCTCTCTCATCATCCTCCTCTTCTGTGAAACCAGAAGATCAACTCTGTCTGCAGATTAGTCACTATCTGACTTAATCCTGAGACGCTAAACCTTTGAACTGGTCTCTTCAAGCCAGCCCCACTGAACCCCTTGAACCAAGTCACAGGGACTTGGCCCCATTGAACCCTGAGCTAACCCTCCAATGGCTGTGATGCTGTAACAACTACACAACACAATTTTCATCAAAAAAAAATATTGGGTGTGTAGATAGAAGGTATTGTATACAAGTATGCAACGTATCATAGTTGTTGAGTAAGAGATACATGAGAAATTGATGGTGTCCAAACAAGGGTGCTGTCTGAACAAGGGCACAGGGATAGTAATTGGTACAGTACTGTGTGTGATCAGGAACTTGGCAGTTGATCACCATCAGTCTTTGGAATTTCACAAAAATGTGACACCTGAATCCGGACTGTCAGACTTTGTCAGCAGAGTGGTGCTTGAACATCTTTACAATTCAGAAAATAAATATAATTATTTAATGATAAGAATAAATTACTTATGGCAATTGGGGTGGAAATTGTGGCATAACCTGTTATGAGGGTCAACGTTGTGCTGTGCTCTTCCACCCAAGCCACATCCCACTCCCTCACACCTCCACCATCCTGCCAGCAACAGACATTGCACCCTTGTGATCATGACAGGGATGCCCTCCCAACAAATCAGCACCACACAAAGGCTGAACAGCCCCACCAATGCCACTCCCTTGTCACCTCCATCATCCTGCCAACACATGCCACATGACTGTGATCCCCTTCATGTGCATGTTCTCCTAACAAACCAATGCACATGAGGGCCAAATGGTCCCAGCCAATGCCACTCCCCCACCTTCATCATCTTGTCAAGACACGTACTGCTGATCCGTGTGGACTCAGGAGCAGGTGGGCAAGGGTCGGAACAGATGATACGCGGTGAAGGCAGCATTGAACAAGAGGACGAGCCAAACGACGAGGAGGTACCAGATGGGGACTGGTAGGTGCTGCAAGAGACAAAGGCGAAGGCTGGAGGCCAGTGTAGTGAGGGGACTTTAAACAAGGCGGTCGTTGAAGAGTACCTTGGAAGCGAGGGGAATCTTTAGACTGAGCGGTCACAGGGGAGTACCCAGGAAGATGAGAGTATCACAAATGGACAGTCTGACGACTGCCATGCTTCATTGGGGCTTATATACAGTGTACAGGGTCGATTACAAAGCACTGGGACTATTCTAGACTCTTTGGTACCATCCAATAGGACTACAGAGGCATAAACTTGCTTGTGTCAACTTTCAGGCTTACTGAGCGCATTACTGATCATTGTGGAGCGATGACATCATTATGATGTCACTGTGGAGCGCTTAGTGAGCCTATGAGGTCACTGTGGAGTCGCTCAGTCAGCCATGATGTCATTGGAGCCTTGATGACGTCAGATGATTTATGCAACAGTTTCTAAGAGTTGTGCCGCTGTTTCGGGTCCATGGTGGCTGGGTGGCCATGTGGCTGCCACGCGATGATTACCCGATTAGGAAACTGGTGCCTGGTCATGTTATAGTGTCTTTGCAATAGCAATATCTTGTACCGCAGGAGGGATAGCCCAGAAAATGGAAGGGAGTCGGCAATGCAAAGAGAGAGAGGTTTTTCTTGAGTAAAATAGGACAATCTTTGGCCAGGACTTGGCCTTGGTTCGTAACACATCTCACCTTCAATGCATGCTGTGCTGTCACACATGCGCCCTCCTGACAAATCAATACACCACATGAAGGCTGAATGGCCCCACCCAACACCACTCCCTTGCTGCCTCTATCATGCCAGCACATGCTACACAATTGCGATTGCTTTTGCAAGCATGTTCTCCCAACAAACTGGTGAACCCCAAAATGAAGGCTGAATGGTTCTGCCTAATGCCACCCTCAATGTCACCAAGTGGCGTTCTCGCTTTCAGGTCCTTTCTTTCATTTTCAATTTCTTTTCTTCTTTTCTTCCTTTTTCTTTTCTTCATGTTCTCGCCTCTGGTCTAGGGTATGCAGGACTGCCCTGGTGGACATCCAGAATCAGAACCATTGCAGCACGCATGGCAGAGATGATGCTCTGTGTGCCACAGCTGCTCCCCCAGCGCCTGCATGCTCACCATGCACTCAACCCTGCTGCCATCATCCTGCCCACAATACACATTGCACAATTGCAATCACCTTTGTTCATGCTCACCCACCTCTGACTCAATTTGTCATGCTTCTAGGCTTTTCTCTTCTTTCTTTTCTCTTTATTTTTTTCTTTCCTTTCCTATTAGCTACTCAACTTTGGTCTCATAAACATGTACCTTTGAGTAGGCTAGTCTACAATAATAGAACCTGAGTTCTATCATTCTGCATCCTGCACATGGTCCTAACAGCACCAGCCTTCTTGGCATCAAGTTGAGCCCTTAGATTAAGTTTAAATATTATTTATTTTTGTTGTACTTAACTCTTGAATGTCAAGACTCACTGTTAAACTATCCAGTTCAAGAGCGAGGGGTAAGCTCAGAGACGAGTCGATAGACGTCCAAGACGGCGTGGGCAAGGAGTAGAGTCCAGAGTAGTAACAGATACCAGAGAGGTACTGTCACTGTGAGAGTTGAACAATCATGCAGAGAGGAGGCCAGGATAGTCACAAGGGGATGGTCCTTAAAGGAGTATCCCAGGAATAGAGAGTGCCATAAACAAATGGACAGTCTGAGGACTGTCCGCTACTTTATTGAGTGCTTATATACTACAAGAGAACTGCTAAATAGAGAACAAGTCATAACCTTGTTATCAAGCACAATAGAGTGCTGAGTAAGAAGTTGGAGTGCGCTTACTGAGCATGCTCAGTCATGCTCAGTAAGCTGCTGAGTAAAAAGGCTTTTCCTGATGAGTAAGAGCTTTCATTGTCCATGTGTTTGCTGTTCTAGTGCACATGCGAGCACCTGATTCATTTTCTGATAGTTAGTTTAGGGCCGGTCATTTGAGGACTTGTAGTTTGGTTAAGGAATAGTGTTATCTTATAAGGCCCTTATATAGCTCTATTAGGGTCCTTAGAGTCGACCCTAATACTCCTATTAAGGTCCTTAGTATTGCCTTATAGTTCATTCTATAGTTATTAGAGTTGGTCTAATAATGCGTTGTAGAGTCTTTGATACTAGGTTAGTACCCATTGTAGAGCACCTAGAGTCGTCCTAAAGGGTCCCTAGAAGGGCCCTAATACTGTCCTTTACTGCTAGAAGGGTTGCCAATAAGTGGGGCTTGCTGTATGTCGATTGTGCCGAGAATCACTCATGCGACAATGCACGTGCGATATTGTGGACACCTCTACTCACCCCTTTTGCTCATGTGAACAGGGTGACACCATAGAGGCTGGGTTTCCTCCTATAAGGAAGGGTCCTTCAAGGGCCCTCTCCAGAGAATGGTTCATGACATTGAATACACCATTATGAAACTTAAGAATTGTGTGTAATTATCATCTGTGTTTGAAAACAATTGCAGATTTGATGGGAATTGCTTTGAGGAGCCAAGTTGGTGGGGCACTTGCCTTTTCTGGAGCATGACATGTTTTGCAAAAAGACATCAACTATCACCATCTTGGTGGTCACAAATGTCACAAAAGTGACAGACATATAACACATCTCAAATTAAAGTCCACCTGGGATGGAACATCCCCACATTATTTACAATGGCAAGTTGATCAGGTGGGGAAGGGAGAAACAAATGTAATGGATTGTGTGAAATCTGGTTCCAAATACCATTCTTGAGTCTGGAGTGATGGTACAGTAGGATTGTAAGCTGCAGCACTGTAAGAATAACCCAATTATGCAAACAGTTGTGCTGAGGGCCCTAATGATGAGGCCAGTGACGATGAGGCATACTGATTATTACTACATCATCTGCCATAGAGTCCCACAAACCATGGGTTGTTTTCCAACTCTGGATGTGCGGCAAGGTGCTCTTTAATTCAGGTGGTGAGCTCAGAAGTGGTGCCCTCCATCAGAAGCTCAAGTGCACCTGCAATGATCATGAGGTCTTCTTGCATTTGTATGATGGAAAAGACTGGTCAAAACCCTTTGAGACAGTGCCCATACTAATTCATATAGCATGAGAAACATCCTCAGCAGCTTTCTCTGTGCGTCTCTGTGTTTCTTGCCTCTCCTGGGTAATGCAGGTTTGTTCCTCTGTGTCAAAAGCCTCCTTCAGTTCAGGATGGGTCACAAACCATGCCTTGATCTTTGTTGAGGCATGTGCTTTTGTCTTTTGCTGATTTTCTAACTTCATGTGCAAGTTGTTGGCCTCTTGCTGAGCAATCATGCAGTGTGCATTTGCTGCAGTCAGTTGTGACACTTGCATGGTTACAGTTTGTGAAAGGACCAAAACTTGGTGATGAAGTGACTGTATTTGGGTGATCAGCCCTTCATGGCTCCAAACTTGATCTTGGAGGAAAGATACAGCTTGTTTGTCAGGAAGAATCCCCTCCATGGACTGTGCCAAAGACATATGTGTGATTATCAGGCTGCATACACACAAATGTGGGTCAGCAGTCACGGATTCATGACTGCTGGTCATGTCCCCAGCACCTTCCTCCAAGTCCAAGGTACTGTAGTCCCCATCACTAGTTTTGGAACTGAGTTTCAAGCTGATTGCTGGAGGCGATGTCGGAACCTCCATCAGGTATGAAGAGGGGAAGTGCAATGAATATGATGATGCCATGCTAGGTGCATAGTCTTCTTCAGTGAAGACTGATGGATTGAGGTGCCAGATTCCAGACTTCCGGAATGCATTCTGAATGAGAACCAGGGTGATGACTTTACAAATCTCCATGTATTTGTGGATGACATTATTCCATGTGATTTTGATGCCTTTGGCAAGATGGCAGTCACAATGTGAGGACCACGCATGTTGGACCAGTGAAGACCAACACATCAAGTGGCTGAAGCTTGTGTGTGGTTTTTGAAGGGAGGCAGAACAATATAATGTTGTTGTCATAGGCAAGTTGCTGAATGGATGGTGTCTCATGTGAGTTGTGCCCATCAAAGGTCAGTACAATTGGTTTGTCATTAATGCGATGTGTAGTGGCAAACAGAATGAACACATATGGAACCATCATTCACATAATTCACAATCTGTCAACCCAGAAGGGGAAGTTGCAACACTGCAAAGACAATTAGATAAATTGCTGCCATATGCTGGACTGAATCCCACCTTCTGATGCCTTCCAAATCCTGGCAGTCAGGCAGTGGGCCATCTGAGAGAATAAACATTGATGGCATAAGAGCTCCTACTGCTGAAATCCATTCAATAATGGAGACAAGCTCCAGAGTGTTGCTCTTGATGTGGTATTGCTGCTTCCATTCTTTCATAAATAAGAACTTTTTTGTTTTTATGGCTGCCTCCCATCTGGATGCCCTTCTCATCCATGTTCCATTGATGTTCTGGTGGTATCCCATGATAATCATCCACCAGTTCCTGTAGTCTTGCAAAGTAGTCATGGACTACTGTCCTATTGAAATTCTGCATGCACTTCAGATATAACCCACTTGCTTTTGATAAAGTAACTTCAGAGTTGCACTTGACAAACCAATAGTGCCACCTTTTTCCAGGGTACTTGCTAGAGATGTCCAGAGCATGAGCCCACAGTGCCTGTTGATCCAGAGGCATTGCCTCTGCAGACATCTGTTCACACCAGTCAAGATGTTACGGTGTTGCGGCTGTTAGTGTCAAGACTCACTGTTGAACTATCCAGTTCAAGAGTGAGGGATAAGCTCGAAGACGAGTCGATAGACGTCCAAGACCGCGTGGGCAAGAAGTAAAGTCCAGAGTAGTAACAGATACCAGAGAGGTATTGTTACTGTGAGAGTCGAGCAATCACGCAGGGAAGAGGCCAGGGTAGTCACAAGGGGATGGTCCTTAAAGGAGTATCCCAGGGATAGAGAGTGCTGTAAACAAATGGACAGTCTGAGGACTGTCCACTACTTTATTGAGCGCTTATATACTACAAGAGAACTGCTAAATAGGGAACAAGTCATAACCTTGTTATCAAGCACAATAGAGTGATGAGTAAGAAGTCGGAGGACGCTTACTGAGCATGTTCAGTCATGCTCAGTAAGCTGCTGAGTAAGAAGCTTCTCTTGATGAGTAAGAGCTTCCATTGTCCACGTGTTCACTAGTTTAGTGCACATGCAAGCACCTGATTCATTTCCTGTTAGTTAGTTTAGGGCTGGTCATTTGAGGACTTGTAGTTTGGTTAGGGGATAGTGTTATCTTATAAGGCCCTTATATAGTTCTATTAGGGTCCTTAGAGTCGACCCTAATACTTCTATTAAGGTCCTTAGTGTTGCCTTATAGTTCGTTCTATAGTTATTAGAGTTGGTCTAATAACGCATTGTAGGGCCTTTGATACTAGGTTAGTACCTATTGTAGAGTTCCTAGGGTCGTTCCAAAGGGTCCTTAGGAAGGCCCTAATACTGTCTTTTGTTGCTAGAAGGGTTGCCTTTAAGTGGGGCTTGCTGTATGTCGATTGTGCCGAGAATCGCTCGCGCAACAATGCGCGCGCGATATTGTGGACACCTCTACTCACCCCTTTTGCTCGTGTGAACAGGGTGACACCATAGAGGCTGGGTTTCCTCCTATAAGGAAGGGTCCTTCAAGGGCCCTCTCCGGGGAATGGTTCATGACAGTTAGAGTGTTAGCTCAGGGTTCAGTGGGGGCCAAGTCCCTGTGACTTGGTTCAAGGGTTCAGTGGGGGCTGGCTCAAAGAGACTGGATCAAAGGTTTAACGTCTCAAGACTAAGTCAGACAATGACTCAGCCCACAGACAGAGTTGATCTTCTGGTTTCACAGAAGAGGAGGGTGATGAGAGAGAGGCAGAGGAGGAAGAGGAACACAAGGGTTCCTTGAGGCGTGCTCAGGTCAAGCAGAGTATAGGCCAGCACAAGCAAGTTGTGATTGAGAAAGTATACAGGGCTAGGGATGCAACAGGAAATGGTACAAAGCTAAGCTTGGGGTATTCCCCAGCTTTTACAGGTGCTTAAATACTGTATCTAGCAAGGCTGTACAGTACTATATGTAGAACAATGGATAAAAGGGGAGCCAATAGCAAAAGGAGATCAGAAACAAGGTGAAACACAAGGAGGTAAAACGACAGCTATCAATCACTATCAAGGGATGAAACGGTAACTGAGGGGATGAGGGTAACAGAGAAGAACAATAACAGAAACAGGTTAGTGACAAACCAATAAGGGGGTAGATCATGACACAAGAAGCACCTTTTCTTGGGCTGGCTTGAGAAGTTGGCTGTCCTGGTGGGTTTCCTGATGTGACCTATGCTTCCCAGAAGCTCTGTCTTGTAGTGTCTGGCAGGAGACCTTGGAAATAATCATATAAGACCTTGGGTGATGTATGGAATGTACTCACATGGTGGCCCAGTGCTGCACAATTAAATGAGCGATAGGTACCATTGTTATAATCACTCAGCGCTGCCTGTATTTGCTGCTCATAGGTATGGTCTTGTGCTGGCCAACTGGACCACCTTTAACATGGCATTGATGGATGTGAAGTAGAACTACAGTACGCAGACCCCTGAGTCAGCATATGGCATATCTGATCACCCAGCTGGAATCAAACTCCATCCTCTGACATGTGATGCAGGCATTGTTACAAACCAAGGCCAGGTCCTGGCTGTAGATTGTCCTATTTCACTCAAGAGAGACCTCTCTCACTTTGCATTGCCAACTCCCTTCCATTTCCTGGGCTACCCCTCCCACGGTACAAGATATCGCTATTGCAAAGGCACTATAACATGACCAGGCACCCGTTTCCTAATCGGGTAATCATCACGTGGCAGCCACATGGTCACCCAGCCACCAAGAACCTGAAAACAGTGGCACAAACTCTTAGAAACTGTTGCATAACTTATCTGACATCATCAAGGCTCCAATGACATCATGGCTGACTGAGCGACTCCACAGTGACCTCATAGGCTCACTAAGTGCTCCACAGTGACATCATAATGATGTCATCGCTCCACAATGATCAGTAAAGTGCTCAGTAAGCCTGAAACTTGACACAAGCAAGTTTATGCCTCTGTAGTCCTATTGGATGGTACCAAAGGGTCTAGAATAGTTCCAGTTCTTTGTAATTGACCCTGTACACTGTATATAAGCCCCAATGAAGCATGGCAGTCATCATGCTGTCCATTTGTGATACTCTCATCTTCCTGGGTACTCCCCCACAACCGCTCAGTCTAAAGATTCCCCTCAACTCCAAGGTACTCTTCAACGACCGCCTTGTCTAATGCCCTCTTGCTACACTGGCCTCCAGCCTTTGCCTCTGTCTCTTGCAACACCTACCAGTCTCCATCTGGTACCTCATCGTCGTTTGGCTCGTCCTCCTGTTCAATGCTGTTCAATGCCGCCTTCACCGCATATCATCTGTTCCGACCCTTGCCCACCTGCTCCTGAGTCCTTAGTGATCAGCAGTACGTGTCTTGACATCTGGACAGTCTCTCATCATCCCTGTATTGACCAGCCAATGCTCAAGTGTCCACTCCTCACTCCCCCACTTTGGTTAACACCTCCTTGCGCCTCCCTTCTCATCTGCAACCTACCCCACGCACTGCCCTTCGCATCCTCACTGAAGACATCAACCCGGTCGACACATCCTCGCCCCTCAGCATCTTGTACTCCCCAACAGCCCCACCATCGTCCCCCAGCATTCCCCAGCCTATTCCAGACCACTTTGTCCCTGTTGGCACCCCCCCCCCCCAGCACAGAACAAGCAACAGCAAGCGGACCATCCTCCCTTGCCTGAAGGCTTCCTTGATCGCCCCCCTTGCACAGCATTCCGGTTCCACCCCCACCAATACTTTGTCCTTCCCACCACTAATTGTTCCCACGAGCAGTGGCATCCCCTCCACGACTTAAACCATCAGGATTATCTGGGATGCATCCCTACCTCAGACCAGTTGAGTCATTGCACCTTCACAGACACCTACACAACCACCTTCCGTGCACGCATCGTCCACACTTTTGCTGTGGAACCCTCCAACACTGCCCTTGCCACCGAGTACAACTTAACCCCCTTTGGCATCTGTTCCAATGTCGGGATCTACGCCCTGGACGCTGACTTTCCCCTCAGATGCATTGCATACATTTTTAACATGTCGTTGTTTAGGAAACTTCTTACTTTGCCTGCTATTTACTGCCCTGCTTACGAGGGCTCGTTTTGCTTATCTATCGTACATGACTTCTTGGATGGACGCGTCGCTTTTGCTTACAGTTACTTACATTTCGAAGAGAACAGTAATCGCATCTCCCTACATCACTATTCGACTTATACAGTCGATACCATCCGCTTCAACCCACAGTTACTTTGCTTCTGTTTCATGCCTTGTATTCCCCCTAACCCTCTCGAAATAATTGAGAGGTACCGTCTCGAAACCATAGATCTTGTGCATGGTTCTTAAAAAGTAAGAACCACCCTTGTAACGCTTAAATAAAGATCGAATAAAATATTTCTTCTTTGCCTTGACTAAAGTGCCTTGAGAATACACCTTAGAAGAAGACGAAGAAGAAGATGCTATCACCAGACACGTCTTGAGCATAAATCATTATTGAACTTGGGCCTCCACCACATTCCCTGTCACCACCTTAACCAACCTACACAACATACCAGGAATAGAACCACCCCACGAAGACTTTCCTCATCTTGTTGTCAAAGAGCTCCTTGAAGTTTTACCATTTGGACAACTCCTAAGCCATGACGAACACACATTATATCTTGAAACCCTTAGTCGACTCCTGCCACCAGCACGACAACAACTATTATATTGGCAACTTGCTCAAGCAAAGAACATCCAAGGACAACCAGTTGATTATCAATCCCTGCGCTCCAGCGAATTGAACCTTTGGACCAGGATCATCCAGCCACATCACCACCTCATCATTAATTCTTTAAGGACAGGGTATCACCTGTTTTACCTGGCTTGGACATACATCAGCTACTATCATCTCACTGTCCAGTTCTACCACCTACATTTCAACAGAATACAAAGGGAAAACCAATTTTACGTCCAACTTGCTGTTGTACCAGGAATACACAACACCTTTGATTGGGAAACTAACTCTTGGTTATACGACACAGACTACAATCAACCTTGGGCAATTACCAGCCCAGATGCCTCATATACTGGTCCTCCTGCATACTATTCTGTCCCAGCAATCCTAGAAACCTCAAGTCTTGTCCCTCGACCCCTCACACCGATTCAAACCACTGTCCCAACTAGCCAAGAATTGCTGGTCTGACAGCACACAAGATACTGAGTCAAATCCGTGGACAGCAAGTGTGTAACTGCAAAACAGAGTATTGCACGTGCAACTTTCAACCAGATACACCTCCTACTCCTAACAGAATTACTTTGTGGATGCCAGGCAATTACCACCTCCCCATTCAATAAATCTGGCTCCTTGACACAGGAGACGTGCGTCATCCCAATGACCCCCTGAAAGAGAAAACAGTTCCCCAACGCTAGAGGATTTCTTGTTGAAGGCCATTACCCTCCTACCCCTCCTGACGCCCACTTACCCTTGTTTACCAATCATATTCCTACCCCTGTTGTACCTATCCAACCTTTTGCGTCACCCCTCGTTGAATCCCCTGATAGTGCCAATCTTAGGAGTACTGATTTACACTGATACTTACCAGAACAATCCTTCTAGCATTAATCCTACCTATGCGTTCAAGGCGAGAGTTAATTGAATTCAAGAGTTATTGTACCCAAGCTTGGCATCAATGACTGACACACTTTATAGTTTACAAAACACCCCATCAAGGAAATAAGTGACTTTGCCATCCTCTCCAGCGGAATTCAAAGGATATCTGTGGAAAACCTGAGTAGTTTAACACAAAG
>JAGFNK010001030.1:0-16143 GCA_025769875.1 Russula earlei
TTGCAAAAGATTCTTAGCGATGTTTCCATCGTCTGATTCGTTCTTTCTGATTGTCCATCTGTCTGGGATGGTAGGCAGTGCTGATATTCTGTTTGATATGCAGCTGGTCGCAAAGTTCCCTAATGAACTTGGAACTTATTAGTTTATCTCGATCGGATATGATCTTGCTTGGTACTCCCACAAATGGGAATATTCTGTCCTTGTAGAGCTGTGCTAGCTCTTCTGCGTCCATTTCTTCTTTGCAAGGAAGCAAGATGACGCCTTTAGTACAATCGTGGTCAGTGACAGTCAATATACTGTCATATCCTTTCGACTTTGGCAATTTGACCACAAAGTCCATGCTGACAGTCGAGAAGGGAGTAGCCCCTTCTTCTGGTGGAATGGGATACAAGGGAGGTCGATTTGGATGAGTGTTTGACTTGTTACTTTGGCAAATTGCGCATCCTTCCACATATCGATCGACAAAGCGTCTTATGGTGGGCCACCAGTAGTATCGCATCATTCCCAGTAATGTTTTAGCTTTTCCTGGGTGTCCTGCTGTGGGACTGTCATGATACTGTTCCAGTAACGTCCTGTGGGTTCCTTCGCCTGTAACCACCAAGGCTTCATTCTTCCACCATAAGTTATGTCGCTTCTCCAGTCGGTGTCTCTGTACCCAATCAAGTAAATAATATCGGTGTCTTTCTTCCCCTTGTTGTTGTTTTTTTCTTTATCCGTTCTTCCAATGCAGTAGTGTGCATTACTCGAATAAAAAGATGGTCAGGTAGCGACCACTTCTTCTTTATCCCCTTGTCCATCGTCAAGGTCAGGTCTCCTTGACAGGGCATCTGCTTTATTCCTTGCCCCTGCCTGATGTTTCAATTCTAAGTCGAAGTCCGCCAAGAAGGTAATGTATCTTGCCACTCGACCATTTATTCGCTGAGGGTGTCGGTAATGCAACAGGTTCGCATGGTCTGTATAAACCACCACCTTATGCTTTGCTCCCATGAGTAGGTGTCGCCAGTGTTTCAAGGCTCGCACCATGGCTAAGAACTCTTTGTCCCATATGTCGTAGTTCTTCTCTGCTTGTTTCAAGGCTGCTGAGAAGTAACCTATTGGCCTCCTCTTTCCTTGTTCGTCCTTCTGGAATAATACTGCTCCAATGGCATAATTGGACGCGTCTACTTCTAGTTCAAAGGGTCGCTCTTCATCAGGATGGAGCAGGACAGGGTCAGAAGATACTATCTGGACAAGTCATTCCAGAGCATCTTTGCATTCTTGGGTCCATTCAAATGGCACCCCTTTCTTTGTCAAGGCAATAATGGGTCGAGCAATCTGACTGAATCCTCGAATGAAAGCCCTATTGTAACTGAGGACTCCCATGACTTTGCGCACTTCATGTACGTCCTTGATTTTCCCGAGGCCAGTCCGTGATTCCTCGGACTTTGGAGGCCTCAATCTTCATCTTCCCTTTGTCTATGTCCCATCCTAGCATGGTTAGTTTTCGCACCATGAACCTGGCACTTCTGGGGTTTCAGGAAGTATGACTTTTCTGCATCAGCGTGAGCAGTTCGTTGACACATTGCTCATGGATTTCTAGTTGTCCAGGACTGTCCCCCGTGGCAATTCCAAAGTCATCGAGATAGTTGACCATGTATTCTGCCCATCGATCTAGCCAGTCACCGAAGTCTCTTCTCATCAGCCTAGTAAAGAAGGCTGGTGTGTTCTTGAGCCCAAAATACATGACGTTGGGCAGGTAGGTTCCATATGGCGTCTTGAAGGCTGCCTTCCAGCGATCTCCTTCTGCCAGTCGCACATTATTGTATCCCCATCGTATATCGAATTTGGAGAAGACCTTTTTCCCTCGGAGTCTTTTCCACCTCTTGTTCCAGATGTGGTAAGGGTTCATTGTCTCGTCTGGTCCACTGATTTAGTCGTAGATAGTCTACAATGATCCTCTTCTCCTTGCTGTCCTTCTTGCCAATGAAGAACACTGGAGATGTGTAGCTGGATGGACCTGGAGTGATTTATCGCTTCTCTACTTCATCAGCTAGGAATCTCTTGAGGTATTCTCGCTCATCTCGTGTTAGGGGGGTACACTTTGCAGTTTAGTTCCTTTGGTGCATCAGGTAACAGCTCTATCTGCATGTCTGGTTCCCTTGGTGGTGGGAACCTCTGGGATTTCTCTTCTGAGAAGACATCTGCAAAGCGGGTGGAAATTGCTTTGGAACATTGGCAAGGGGATCCTCTCTTTCCTGTGGTTTAATCGACTGCTGGGCCCACTTCTGAGCAATAGTCGTCTTTTGTAGGTAAATGGCTTCCCCTTTCTTCAATTGTCAGTTTTCATCTCTTGCTCGCTTTTGGAGTTTTGCGACATAGAGATCCAGGTACTTGTATCGAGCAGTCTCAATTTGTGCCGTTCCTTCCATCAGCTGTCCTTTCTTCCAGTTGATGGTGGGGTCGAATTCATATAGGAAGGGATATCCCAGGATGACCCGATCCGTTCCTAAATCTGTGAGATAGAACCTTTGCAAGCTCTCCTTCTCCTTGTATCGGACGTGAAGCCAGCAGTAATGGGTGAGTTCCCCTTGCTTATTCTGGGTTCCGTCGATGTTTCGTACTAACATGGGTTCATGTAGTTCTTGTTTCCCAATCTTCAGTCTTTTCCAAGCTGAGTGATCGATGAAGTTGCTCCACTGTCCAGTAGAGCAGATTCCTCGGCCGTTGTGTGTGCAGTGACGAAAGTGAACGGAATATTCATAGCATTCAGTCTTCTAATGTACACTTGCAACACACTATTCTTCCTAAGCCAGGCCGTCGACTTAGGTGTTCCTAAAAACCCTGTTCCATCAGTTCTTCCAACAAGTCCTCCTTTTGTTTGGTGGACATCTTCTTTATGGACGCCGAGGAGGAGCTCTTGTTATAGGTAGGAGGAGGAGATGTAGATCGCCTGGAGACAGTGCTTTCATTTCCACTGTCCCCTGAGTCGTCCTCCTTCTCTGTTTCCAGAGCTTGAGCTTTCCCTTTGTCCCTTGGGTTACTTGATTTCTTCTTGACTCTGTCTTTGTCAGGACAGTTCTGACTGATATGTCCTGCTTTCTTGCAGATAAAGCATTTCCCTTCTGCTAGCAGTTTCTTCTTTTCCTCTGTCAGAGGAGGGCGTCGCTTGGTCCTTGCTGCATCAGTGGATACTGAGTCCACTTCCATTGCATTCAGATCTCTTTGGTTTCGCCTTTTCCCAACCTGTAGGGATTTCATGCGATTTTCCCTGGTGGTCAACGATCCACCTCCAGATCCAATATTGGCTTTCATGAGCTGGTCTCTGGCCTGTTCTTCCCTAGCAGCATTGATCCATGCTCGTAGATCATTGATGGCAGGTATGTCTCTGACTGGTCGATTGTAGATTCATCGCACCAGCCAGGTGATTAGGCCAGCCTTGTAGGCTTCTACTGCTCCTGGTGAATTCTGGTCCCATCCTGCTTTACTGAGCAGAACAAGGAATTTGCTAGTATAGTCATCCAGCGATGCTGCTTTAAACATAGACAATTGTTGTAGCTCCATGAAAGCGTCTTCAGGCTCTGTGGTGTCTTTGAATTCTCTGAAGAAGTCATCCACAAATTCGGTCCAAAAGAGCATGTCAGTTGGATCTAGCTGCACTGGTGCATAAGGAGACGGTGGGTCCCCATTTCTTTTTGCTTCTACCAGGTTCGTTTGATTGACCACCCATTCATGTACTTTCTCTCCTTTGATGTAGGTGAGAGCTAGGGCTACTCGCTTCATTGGAATAGTCATGGTCGGGTTGTCGCTGTTGAGCAGATTCCATAGATTGAAATCCTGGACAAAGTACTTCATCTTTTTCCTGTCTCCTTTGAAGACTTTGGGAGGGTCTCCTTTTAGAGATCCGTTACCCCCATGGGGGCCTGGTGCCGGCTGAGGTGCCAGATTCACCCCTGGTCCTACAGGAGGTGCTGCTGGTGGTCCCCCTGCTGGAGGGCCTCCTCCAGGTGGGCCTCCTCCTGGTACTGGTGGACCTCCAGGTCCGAAGGGGACTCCTCCACCTCCAGGTGGTCCTCCTGCTCCAGGTGGGCCACCTCCAGGGTTTACTACGATGGTGGGCCCTGCTCTTCCACCTGCTGTCTGAGTGGCAATGGTGGCTGTCTGCGTTGCTGCAATGGTAGCCATTTCGACTGATTCTTCTGGCTCTTCAACGATTGTTGGTTCAATGGGCGAGACGTGTACTGTCTGCTCTAGTTTTTCAGCTAGCTCCAATACTTCTGGTGCTTCTGCTTTCTGATCTGTAGTCGGAGGGTCCAACTGTTCTGTTTCTCCACTTGATGATTTTTGTATCAATGGAGCTGGGTCGTCTACTACTGGGTCTCTGGGTTTCCCAATGAGTAGTATAAGGATCTGTCTTGGTTCCTAAACCTAGGACCTTATACTCGTCGATGTCTTTGTCCTCTCCTGCGTAGGGACGTCCTTTGTGGTAATCAACAAAGTACCACTGATCGTTGATGTATTCACAAGGAAGGTAGCTTCCTTTGTATCAGACCTCGTATCTGTTAGGCCCTTCCTGGTCTGCCCAACACCAGATGGCAGCTCCTTTGATTCCTGAGGGTAGATCGTCCCTCTCTCTAGCTTTGAACCAACCAAATGTGGTTCCTTGCTTTGATTTCTGGTTGAACTTTATGCGTATGCTATGTTCTCCTTCGATTTCCAGTTTGTCCACTCGCCACTGCCTTTCCTAGGGAGTCGGGACTTGTCTGCCCTCTTACCACTGTCTATGCCAATGACAGTAGGGGTCTTTACAGAAGTATGCATGTGTCCAACCATGCTGCTCGTCGAGAGTCACGTAGTACACCTTCTTCTTGTCGTGGAGAGGTCTGTATAGATTCTCCCCCTTGACTACTTCAGCGTAGGTTGCTGACCGTATGATGACTAGATCTTAGTCCTTTAGGCTTCCTGCCTATTTCTGGTTCGCTTTCACAGCGATGTCTGTGATAGAAGCTCGACTTATGTTAAGGCTCCAAAGTGCCTTTAATAAGATCAATGGTCGCGTCTATAAACGCGTCCTACCAATGCAGATATGCTTGAGTCAAGCAAGCAATACTCGTGGAGGGGAAGGAGTATTAGATCCTTCTAGAGTATGACAACAAGATGAGAGGGGCTCTGCAGACGGGGTAGGAGTCAACTGTTTGGGATTGGCAAACTAAGTCGAGCTTAAGGCTCAACTGTTTCTACTGGAGGCTTTATATAGCCCTACAGGGATAAGGTTCATGCTACTGTAGTACTGGTTGGTGCTATAGAAGCAAAAGGCGGCTCATAGAAGCGAGGTTGCTTCTATGTAAATGATCTTGGTGCTGGAAGCATTAAGTGCTTCCCCAATCAAGGAATCAATGTACGTGGCGGTACAGGAACATCTGGGACAGAAGCAATGCTATTCATTGCTCCTTCAGTACATCTTCTGGAAGATATGATCAACGCGCTCCGAACGCGATATCAATGAACATAAACGATCAAGATCTGACGCACGCATGATGCAAACGGTGCAGTCCATAGCTCAGGTGTTGCGGCATCTTCTGGACCCCAAACCACTCAGTAACAAAGAGGAGCCATTCACCATAGCACAGGAAACTTATCTGCCAATCAGTAAGTGCCTCTAACTCAACCAAGAACAGAGAACTCTTACCATCAACCTATCAAAGACAGCAATTCATCATATTGTCAAGTCAACTGCCAATCAGTATCAACCAACCATAGTGCTACATCTCAGCCCAGTAAAACTGAATATAGATTCAACTCATTTATGAATGGAAAATAAAATTTATCTTATGAGATCATTGTATCCACTGAAAGGAACATAGTCAACTGGATTGCATTTGGTGTGACACATCCACATGGTGAATGAAGGAAACGGGCTAAGAGCTGGCCAAGAAAACGCACACAACTGAACGGGTGACCTCGCGCGCGCGGGAAACCGTCACGTGTCGTCAGGGTTCCCTGTGCGAATTCGCCGGCCGCGCATCCTTCGGTCGGAAATGGGTGTTAGATAGAAACTGAAGAGGAAAGAAGGAAAAACGAACGAACGCACGCGCGCACGCACCGGTAAGACACCACGTCACTGCGACGTGTGAAGATCGCGCATGCGACGGAGAAAGCAAAGAATACGATAAAATTGAGCAGAGCTCCACACTTGAAAAGTGCGCACGTGGGAGAAAGCGTGCTGCATGTGGTCAGGTATTCGAATGTGGAGCGGATAAGAGCGAAACTGAAAAGTAAATGAAAGGAAAAACACACGTGTGCGTGGCGAAATAAAGGCCAGTAATATTTGGGGGTTTTGGAAGCCGGGAGAATGGCTCCCTGTGGGCCTGCAAATGACCGCGTACATGCGCGCCACGCGAGCTGAACCTGCAAGACATCGTCAGCACTGTGCAAAGTAGAGAAGAGGGGAGGGAGAAGCGAAAGAAGGGAGAAGAACGAAAACGCACTCAAAGGGTGAGACACCCATGGACCGCCTTGACGACTGCGTCATCACCGCAGTGCTGCCCGGGCCGTTGCTGTGAGGAGATGGGGTACGAACACGAACACGCGAATGGTCATGCGCGAAAAACGCCGCCTGCAAAGTGGGCGAACTTCGCACGGTTTTCAGGGCCGGTGGAAGGACGCAAGGTAGAGCTGAGGAGGCAGAGGAAAAAAAATACAGAAAGGGCGAAAACGCACGAAATGCGTGTCACACGCATGCTCCACTCCCCAGCGCTCTGATGGCTTTGACATCGCAGTGGCGCAGGCCATTCTGTTGCTGTGAGAAGAGGTTAAAAAGAGCGAGTGAAAGATGATATAAAAAAGATCAAGCGCACCGGGTTCATGGTTGCACAGGATAGTGCTCATGACCATTTTGGTCTTGCACTGGAGTCGCCACACGTGCTGGAGGCGATTGTAAAGCAGTGGGCATTGAGGTGCAAAGGAATGCATGATGATGGGAGAGCAAGAGGAATTTTTGCCAGGAGGGACCTGCCGTCGTCACGGCCATGGGCACGTCGCCGTCACGACAGCCAGATCGTCACAGTGGCCGTGGGCCATGCTCATGATTCGTGGCCCTCGCGAGGTGGCTATGGCCATGCCCGAGTCGTCGTCATCGTCACCACTCCAGTGACACAGGAGGAGAGGGAATGGGGCCAGAGGGTGTAAGCATCATGTGCCTGCCTGGGAAGAGGGAGACCGGGGTGGAGTAGAGGGGAGGGGAGAGGAAAGCACGATCCGCACGGCACCGCGACCCCTATTTTCAGAAAAAAAAAAAAAAAACGAAAAAAGAGCGTCGAAACCGAAAACGCAGCGAAGGAGTGTCTGTGTCACATAAAACCTGTCATTGCTCGCCAGGACCGTGCGAGGGATTTGCAAGAGGGGCGAAACCGAAAACGCACCAAATCAGTGCCTGGCCCTTACAAACCCGTCGTCGCGCGAATGCCCGCGAATGGTCGCGTACATGCGTGGTGTTGACACGTCGTGAACGTGCAGAGAGGGGTGGGGTGGATGAGAGGGAGGGCAGAGGGAGAGGGTAGAGGCCAGGAGAGGAGAGGACGATTCGCAGGGCCACGCGGTTGCAAAAAGATCACCGTGCACCCGGTCATAAAAGGCGATCGTACACGCGCTGTGTTGACCCTTCATGGACATCTAGCTAGTGTCAGAGACGACAGAAAAGTGAAGAAAGGGAAAAGGAGGCTCACTGGGGTGTGGCGCCAAACGAAACGCGCCGTCGCAGCCCAGGACTGAGCGAGGGATTTGTCAAAAGCCGCGAGAATGGCCCCTTTTTGGCGTGCGAATGGCCGCGTCCATGCGCTGCGTTGACCCGTCGCTCACAGGAGGCCCCTTTTGGCGGCGTGGGTCAACCGGAGCAGAGGGGAGGGGAGAGGAACGCCGCGCGCTCGGGAACTGGCATGTATAGGAGCTGGAGAGGAAAAGAAAAAATCAGAAACCATATAGAAATGAAAACGAAAAAACGCACGCGGTCGTGGCCATCGCGAGGTCGTCATATCCACGGCCGAGTGGTCATGGTCGCCACTGCAGGGGAATGGGTGCCAGTGGGTGGGAGAGCGCTGCCGTGGGGTGGTGGAGACGGCGGAGGAGACGGCGGAGGACAGGGATGCGGTATGCGTCGTTGTCGCGCGACCCCTATTCGCGAGCTCGAAGACAATTTTTTTCGCGGCTTGAGAAACATGATGACCCGACCTGACCATGCTGGTAAAGGAGACGTGAGTGAGAAGGAAAGGACACCAAAGAAAGAAAGAAGAGACAGGAGACAGTTAAAACAAGAACGGTGGGCGAGCCACCGGATCGGGCGGTCCCCGGTCGGCCCGGGATGGCAGGTGCTTATCCAAGTGATGTTGCTAAGCGGTGAAAAAATTGCATACTGTACCGCATCCCATCCCCCAACTCCCGCCGTCGTGCAGTTCAAGACGTTCACGAGGACTTACTTGATGACGGTCTCGGACATCATTTGGTGTGTTTTCGATCTCCCCCCTCCCTTTTTTTTCGTTTTTCTTTCTGAAAATAGGGGTCGCGCTCCCTTTCGCTTCATCCTTTCCTCTCCCCTCCCCTCGCCTCTGCTCCACCCCGGTCTTCTACTCGGAGATTTTAAGACCAAAATGGCCATGAAGATTATCCTGTGCAACCGACTGGTGTATGGGTGTCTCACGGGCATCGTGCGTTTTCGCTTTTAGGCCCTTTTCTTCGCTTTATCAGTTTCCTCTCCGTTCTTTTTTCTTTCCTTCTCACTCACCTCACCTTAACCAGAATGTTCAGGTCGCGTTGTTTATTTAAACACTCACTGTTTCTCTTTCGTTTTGGTGAGTTTTCGAGCGAGCCCCTTTAATCGCCCCTTTCTAACGTCTCCTTGCAGCGACGGGGCCCCGCGTCGTGCTCTGCCGCCTCTCTCGCTCTTCCTCCATGCTCCGCCATCGTTCCGACCTCTCACACCTGACGACACGACCGTCAACATCCTCAAGGCGTTCACGAGCGTTTTTTCCCGCGTGCTAACTTCGACGGCCATTCTCCCCATTTCCGGTTCCCTCGCATGCTGCTGGCCAGCGACCAGCGACGATGCTTTTTGTGTGGCACCACACCCCCTGTGAGCATCCTTTTCATTTTCGTTTTTTCTTTCCTTGCTAACCACGTCTTCCACGCGTTTAGTCTGATTTTGTTTTCCGCCCCTATATTCCGGATTTCTCCCTTCTTGCCTCCACGTTTTTCTTTTTTTTTTTTTCCCTTGCCGTTGCTTCTCATTACCCGTCCTCAACAAATCTAAGCCAACATCGCGAGAACACCCAGAGGCCATCCACACCCTTCGTGCGATTGCCAATCGCGAATCCGGAGCGCGTCTGATTTCCCTTTCCTTTTTTTTCAGGGTTTCTTTCTTCCTCGCCAGCGACGGTGCATTTCATTTGGCGCCACACCCCGGTGAGCCTCCTTTTTCCTTTCTTCTCTTTTCTGTCGTCTCTGACTTCTTCTCTTTCTTTCCCCTTTCCTCATTCCCCTCTCATCTGCCATGGGATGGCCATTTGCGCCGCGTAGCTCTCCACGATGGCTCAGGTCTACGTCGCTCTGTGCGCATGTACGCGGCCATTCGTGCGCCCAATCCCCACACTCGATCCTCGGATGGCAAGACACGCGTGGCTTCACACGTGCGCAATTTTGGCCCGTCAAGCTGTGGGCGTGCCCCCCTTAAGTCTCCCCTTCCAACCTCATCTCATAGCGACCGCACGACCGCATTGGTTGAGTGATGGAGATTCTGACCGAGAACGGGGCGAGGGTGTGAAAGTGGCAGATGGGGTTGTGAGCAGTGTGCTCTCAGTGGAAGACATAGATATGAAAGTGCTGTATAGAGATGGGTCACAAAGCACTTCACAAAATCATACTGAATGAAACGGGACTTAACACTGTCGAAAACGAGGAAGGCTGAAATGAGTGGGTAGAGACGAGTGGGTGAGCGTGGGACTCAGGGGCTCGAACGCGATAGGGGCCTCACCCGGACTGTGTGCGTGCGTTGGCCTTGCCTTGCCTCCCACCACCCCCCCCCTCCCCCCCCCCCTGCTCAACACTCAAATAGCAATCTGAAAAGTGAGTGCCTCCCCTTTTTGACAGCTGGATGTTTCTAGAACATGTTTTTCCACATGTCCTGTTATTTATTAGCCTCAAACCATGTCTCACACTCCTCCCACATCTCCCCAACAATCTCACACTGCTGCACCTCCACTGCAGCATGCCTGTGGTATCTTAGGCAGTCCTGAGGGGCATAGGACTCCTGCCAGACAACCTGTTGAATTTCAAGGACAAGTGTATCATCACTTACCAGACCATTTGGCTGCCCAATTGCTTGCCCTTCAACCACTCCCTACTCCTCCGCAGCATCGTGGTCGGACTCATGTTGCTTCTCTTCCTTTCCCTCCTCCTGTAAGTCAACTCCATCTGAATGTGGATGTTTGTAATAAATACAACTTGCAGGTTTTCACAAGGTCAACTTTGGTGGCCTCTGGCTCTGGCTCTGGCTCTGGCTCTGGCTCTGGCTCTGCTGCTACTGCTCCTTCTGCTTCTGTCTATGCTACTGGCTCTAGCACTGTGGTTGCTCCTGATCTTACTACTAACATTCCATTCCCTCTTTCACATCCCAAGAGGCAGTATCATCATTTGCCTGCCCACTTGGCTGCACAGCATGCTGCCCTTCCTCCTCCACAGAAAAGGTGATGTCCTTTCCCTCTTTCTGTATGTTTTTTCCATCTAAATTATATTTATGGTTTACTTTGATTAACTTTCATTACCATAGCCTTATTCAATAGGCCTGATGCCTTCTGGCTCTTCTTCAATGTCAAGCTTTCCTGTCAATCAAGCTTCTATTCCTATTCCTGCTCTCTCTCTCTCTCCTGCTCCTGCTCCTGCTCCTGCTCCTGCTCCTGCCCTATCCCCTGCCCCATCCCCTCCCCCTTATCCTCATCCTCATGTCCGGTAAGTGACAAAAATTTAATTTGAGAAAAAGTGCTTAAAAAAATTTATTGTAGCATCTTCACATTGCACATGTTATGCTGCCAGTGTCAAGACACATACTGCTGATCACTAAGGACTCAGGAGCAGGTGGGCAAGGGTCGGAACAGATGGTACGCAGTGTAAACGGCGTTGAACAGGAGGATGAGCCAAATGACTAGAAGATACCAGATGGGGACTGGTACGTGTTGCAAGAGGCAGAGGCGAAGAGTAGAGGCCAGTGCAGCGAGGGGCTTTAAACAAGGCGGTCATTGAAGAGTACCTTGAAGACGAGGGAGGACTTTAGACTGAGCGGTTGCAGGGGAGTACCCAGGAAGATGAGAGTATCACAAATGGACAGTCTGACGACTGCCATACTTCATTGGGGCTTATATACAGTGTACAGGGTCGATTACAAAGAACTGGGACTATTCTAGACTCTTTGTTACCATCCAATAGGACTACAGAGGCATAAACTTGCTTGTGTCAAGTTTCAGGCTTACTGAGCGCATTACTGATCATTGTGGAGCGATGACATCATTATGATGTCACTGTGGAGCGCTTAGTGAGCCTATGAGGTCACTGTGGAGTCGCTCAGTCAGCCATGATGTCATTGGAGCCTTGATGATGTCAGATGATTTATGCAACAGTTTGTAAGAGTTTGTGCCACTGTTTCAGGTCCTTGGTGGCTGAGTGGCCATGTGGCTGCCACGCGATGATTACCCGATTAGGAAACGGGTGCTTGGTCGTGTTATAGTGCCTTTGCAATAGCGATATCTTGTACCACAGGAGGGATAGCCCAGAAAATGGAAGGGAGTCGGCAATGCAAAGTGAGAGAGGTCTCTCTTGAGTGAGATAGAGCAATCTACAGCCAGGACTTGGCCTTGGTTCATAACATTCATCCCCTCTTTATAGACTTGTTGCTCCTGCAACAGTAGGAATTTGTTTCTTTGGAAGGTGGAGTAGTTTGCATATAAAAAGTCGAAGTCTGTTCGTTTGTGGAGAATTCTTTCTTGTTCTATGGATTGCTTTGGGGATAGTTGTAGTTGATTGAGTGCATGTGATCGCAGGGGTTCTCTGAAAAGCTCGTTGGTAACAAGGATAAAGATAGTTGTCGACGGAGGTCATGATGAGAGTTGTTGGTTTAGGGGTCACTCCTGGTGGGAATCGTTTTAAAGCACCTTCGGATATTTCCGATGGAAGTCTTTGACAAGTGATTGCGCTCTTGATAGGTTAGAGGCTGGTTCCCAAGTATTTTCTGCAGCAGTGTATCCTTTCCATTTGACTAGGTATTGGATCCCTTTGTGGTTCGGGGAGAGTCGAGAGTTTAATATTTGTTCCACTTTGTATTGCTCTTCTCCTTCGATTAGTACCGGTGGTGGGTTTGAGAAGTTAGGGCCATGGGCAGCGGTTTCTTTATAAGGTTTGATCAGGGAGTGGTGAAAAACTGGGTGTATCTTCCAAGACTTTGGTAGTTCGAGGCAAACATTTACTGGATAGGCAGTGGTGACTTTGAATGGTCCGTAGTGTCGTGGGGCTAGTTTTGCTTTTGGGTGAGTGGTTCGTAGATTCGTGGCTTCCAGCCATACTTGATCCCCTTCTTTAAAACAAAATGTGGAGGATTGAGGTCCTGATTGCTTCATGATCTTGGTTGCTCGGTTCAGGGAGGCAGCTACTTCTTCTCTGAGTTGGTTTAGTCTCGATAGTCTTTCTTGGATTGAAGGGAACTTTGATGTAAAGGCAAGGGGCGGAGCAAATGTTGGGTTAAAGCCATACCAGACCTCAAAAGGGGGTTTATTCGTAGCACTGTGTTGTCTGGCATTATGCGCAAACTCCATAAAGGGAATTAGTTCTGCCCAATTGTCTGCTTGATGGTTGCAAAATATTCGTAGGTATTGTTCTAATTCTTGGTTAACTCGTTCTGTTTCTCCATCTGTCTGTGGGTGATATGCTGTGCTTAATGATACTTTGACATTTAACTTCTTCCATAGTTCTTGAGTAACTTTTGCTGCGAACTGAGGGCCTCTATCGGATATTATTTGTGTTGGGAGGCCTATTCTTCTCCAGACATTGTTCATGATTAGTGTCGCTGTTTCGTCTGCTGTGATTGTCTTGTGGCAAGGGGTAATGATTATTGCTTTACTGAATCGATCTACCACGACTAGGAGGCTGTCAAAGCCTTGTGAAATCGGTAGGTCCGTGATAAAGTCCATGGTAATGCTTTTCCATACTTCTCCAGCTGGTGTAATTGGTACAAGGGGTGTTTCTGTCTTTGGACGGTTCTTTGTACTTGGCAAATTGTGCAACCGTCTACATAACTTTTGACATAGGTTAGCATTCCTGGCCACCAATAGTTTCGGCTGATTAGTTCGTAAGTTTTCCATTGGCCAGATGCTCAGTGGCAAGGGAGTCGTGGTGTAGTTTCAGAATTTTCTTTCTTAGGGTGTCGTTGTTTGGGATATAGACTTTTCCTTTGAATAATATTAGTCCATCTTCAAGGTTCCAGTCCTGTAAGCCTTTGGATAGTCGTCTTGGTCCATTCTTTATAATGATTGCTAATGCATTAGATACTTCTGGGTCGTAGTCTTTACTGGATCGTAGTTGTTGTCGAAGTTCTTGGTCACCGATTGGTTCTGTGGCAGAGGTGCGTGTTGCTCTGATTTTAAAATATTTGTCGTCTAGGAGCACCTTTCCATCATTTTCGTTTTGTATCCCCTCTTTAAAGTCTGGCCGCCTGGACAGACCGTCTGCTTTGTTCATAGTGGCCTGGGTGATGCATGATAGTGAAGTCAAAATTGCTGAGGAGGAGTGCCCATCGGGCTTGTCATCTCGTGAGTTTCTGTTTTGTCATGAAGTATGTCAAGTTATTGTGGTCTGTCCATAGATCAATGGGGTGTGTAGCGCCTTCAAGGTAGTGTCGGAAGTGCCAGAGGGATAAAACGATAGCAAGGAGTTCTTTATCGTAGATCATGTAATTTCGTTGTGCAGGGTCCAAGGATTTCGAAAAATAGGCTACTGGGTGATATCTGTTAAATTCATCGGGTTGTTCCAAGATTGCACCGACTGCAAAGTCACTTGCATCGCAGATGAGTCGAAAGGGTTTCGTATGGTCAGGTAACATGAGGATTGGGGCCGTTGTGAATGCTTGGATTAGTTTCTGAAATGCTTGTTCTTCATCGTCTTCCCACTTGAAGGGGTTTTCTTTCTTTGTTAAGTTAAACAAGGGCCGTGCTATTCGAAGAGTATTGGTTGGATAAATCGTGCGATAGAAGTTGCAGAATCTAGGAAATGCTTGTACTTCTGTCCGAACATTGGTCGGAGTAGGCCACTTTGTAATGCCTATTAACTTGTCTTGGTCCATGGATATTCGTCCTTGGGAGATATTGATGCCTAGGTAACTAATAGAGGTTTTGTCGGAAAGCACATTTCTCTGGTTTCAAGTATAAGTTCGTAAGTCTTGGAGTGTTTTTAGGACCTTATGTGTCCCAGTCCGTCTAGTTCGTTCAAGGTTTGCGCCATGATTAGTATATCATCTAGATAGACAACCACTTGTTCAGTGGCAATGTACTTTCGCTATGATGGTAGTTCATAAAGCGTTGGAAAGTGGCCTGGGGGCGTTGCAGAGACCAAATGTCATTATCAATGGTTCGAACAGTCCTAATGGTGTCTTGAATGCTGCGAGGTGTTCATCGCCCTTCTCTGAGGGGAATATTGTTGTATCCCCATCGTACGTCAAACTTGGTAAAGTATTGGGCTCCTTGGAGTTTGTCAATTAATTCAGGAATCAAGGGGTAGTGGATACGCGTCTTTGACAGTTGCTGTATTCAGGGCTCTGTAGTCTTGCACGGGTCGTAGATTTCCTCCTTTCTTTTCTACAAAGAAGAATGGGCTGGCAATAGCTGCTTTTGATGGTCGGATCGTGCCCCTTTTCAAATGTTCGTCTAAGTATTCTTTTAGGGCTTGTAGTTCCTTAGGAGTAAGTCGATAGATGCCAGAATCGCGTCGGGCGACTCCTGGTTTTAGATTGATTGCATGGTCCCATGGTTGGTGAGCAGGAAGGCGTTGAGAGGACTTGTTCATTGAAAACCTTTCTGCCATTTCAAGAATTGGGCAGGGATAAGTTCGTCTATTGTCTTAGGGGGATGTTTCTGCATTGGCTAGTTTGGTAGCTATGGTTGATTTGGCTCTTATGCTGATTGTTATTGGGCTAATACGCATCGTGGATTGTTCTGTCCACACATGGGTTCAATGGTCCTTCAGTATCTGGGAAGATTAGTGCAGCAATTTCTTGGAAAACTCGGGTTCTTCTTCTTCAGGGAAAGAAGCGCTTGTATTTGGTAATTCCGCGTTCCAGATGCAGATGCAATGTGTTATGCGTGGGTGGTGGTAAGGCAAGTTCGGGGGCAGTTCCTCAGTGTGATTGTATCATTTGCCCAATCAATATCTGGGTTGTGGTGTCGTAGCCAATCTGTTCCTAAGATAATGTCGTGATCTCCAATGTTAGTGACAAGGAATTCTGCTTGTTCGTCATGAGTGGCGCCTGTGTGCGCTTGAATGCGAAGTCTTTGGATGGTGCTAAAGCGTATTAGTCCATTGGCATTTTGTGTTCCATCTACATTTTGTGCTGGCAAGGGTTTGATCATAGTTCGAAGGTGCAGGTGGTGTCTTTGTGCAAATCGTTCATGGATTATCATTCCTTCTGCTCCACTGTCGAGCAGGGCTCTTGCACCGATTTCTTTGCCGCTTGTCTTCCCTACTAAGGTAACTTTCAAGGCAATGGAAGGGGAGCGAATATTCTTGGTAAAAACTTTGGGGTAATTGATTTCTCTTTGTATCGTACTGATTTGGACCGCGTCCCTCCTCGGTGCAGAAGGGGGTCCAATTAAAAATCCATAGGAGCAGATCTTGGGCGGAGGATCGAGTCTGCAAGTGTTCTCTCCAAGTCGTTAGTGAAGCAACAGGAACGGGTTCTTCTTGCGCAGGTTCGATGTTTTCATCTTGGATGGTTGTAGCTCTGACTGTTTGGGGGCGAGATCCTTGTCGTTGGCGTCCTTGAGCTGCTTTCTTTGCTCTACATTGATTTGCCATATGATTCTTCTTTCCACAATAATAACAGAGATTGTTCTTTTCTTCTTTCTCTGCGTCGAAATTCTTTCT
>JAGFNK010001031.1:0-16115 GCA_025769875.1 Russula earlei
CGGGGTAGGAGTCAACTGTTTGGGATTGGCAAACTAAGTCAAGCTTAAGGCCCAACTGTTTCTACTGGAGGCTTTATATAGCCCTACAGGGATAAGGTTCATGCTACTGTAGTACTGGTTGGTGCTATAGAAGCAAAAAGGCGGCTCATAGAAGCGAGGTTGCTTCTATGTAAATGATCTCGGTGCTGGAAGCATTAAGTGCTTCCCCAATCAAGGAATCGACGTACATGGCAGTACAGGAACATCTGGGACAGAAGCAATGCTACTCATTGCTTCTTCAGTACATCTTCTGAAAGATACGATCAACGCGCTCCGAATGTGATATCAACGAACATAAACGATCAAGATCTGACGCACGCATAATGCAAACAGTGCAGTCCCTAGTTCAGGTGTTCCGGCATCTTCCGGACCCCAAACCACTTCGGTAACATGAGGGCATGCTTTGCCATGACCATCAACAAGTCACAAGGGCAAACACTGAAGCATGTTGGGTTGGATTTAAGAAAGCCAGTCTTCACACATGGGCAATTTCATGTTGGGGTGTCAAGGGTGACCTCTGTCTCCAACATCAAGGTGATTTGGGAGGAAAAGAGGAAGAGAAGAGGGAGGCTTCCACTAAGAATATAGTATATAGTGAAGTGTTACTATAACAAGATGTGTGTTCAGTGTATGTATTGTTTGTTCTGCTTTACCACATAGAGATATATTTTTGAAGCTGCAACAAAGAATGGATCTCCTCTCTGTTTATGAAGCAAAAAAGATTATACATAGTGATGAGTTGATTACTTTCTGTTTAAGCAAAAAAGGGATTATGTAAAGAGGCTTTAAACAAAAAAGGATTACACCCAAGTGATTACACCCAAGCAATTACACCCAAGCAATTACACCCAAGCAATTACACCCAAGCAATTACACCTACTGTAAGCAATTATACCCAAGTGACGGCAGGAGTTTGGGGGCACAGCCCCTGACAAGTTTTAATTTCATGCCTAAGGCATGAAATTACAACTTGTCTGTCATCAAACCAGTAAGCAATCACTAAGCATCAGATCTGTAAGCAGGAGAGTAAGAAAGCATAGGTAAGCAGTCAGTCCAGAATGCAAGTTGATTCCAAAGGAGAGGAGGTGGAGCATCACACATCATGCTGTAGCAAGTCTGGGGATGCATGAGTGAGATTGTGATGCAGACTGGTCCAAGGAAAGAGAGAGGAGAGGGGGAGAGAGTGGAGCAAGTGGTCCACACAACTGGTGATGCTTCTGTAGAAAACTTGGTAATTTAATGAGAGTGGGAGAATGATAGCTTTTTGTGAGTGAGTGCAGCACCCGAGGGAAGGCCTACATGTTCGCACTTGTGAGGGTCACTGAATAAGCAATGACTATGCTATCCAGGTATGAGCTCTATGGAACATAAGGAAAGGGTAGCTAAAAGAACGTACCTCAGTGACTCGCGCACGTGAGTGATCACTGAGGGAAGGTAAGTATTTTCTCTACTCCTATAAGTAGGGAACAGGTGCATATTCTACAAGTCCGCGGACGAAAGGTATGCAAGAAATGGGACAATGATCGAGCCAATAGACATCCAGACTAACAAGTGTAAATAGCTAAATCCACTTAGGGTGGCCTAATGGTACAGGTATATGTATTGACTGAGGGGACAACTCACTCATTCTCGTGCGCTCGCGATTGAGCTCACTTGCGCTCGGGAATTTACAACACTCCCCCTCGCTTTGTGGACAGGCCGAGTCCTGACGCAAAGTGTTTGACCTTCACAGAAGGGAGCACCTTGGTGAGCGCATCAGCAAGCATGTCATCTGTTGGGCAATACACAAGTCACACAGAGCCTTGCTCGATGACCCATTGAATCCAGTGGTACCAGATGTCGATGTGTTTGGTCCGGGTGTGATACTGATGGTCACATGCGAGCGCAATAGCTGACTGATTGTCGGAGAAAAGGGTGGTGGCATCAGAGAGGGGGCCAAAGACTTCTGAGATAAGGCTGTGCAGCCATAGCACTTCCTTCATCCCATGAGTGGCCGCAACGTATTCACTCTCTGTGGTTGAGAGTGAAATGATCTCCTGGTGCTTTGAGGACCAAGAGACAGCACCCCCATCGATGAGGAACGCGTAGCCTGAGATGGCGCGCCGATCCTCGGCCATGCTGCCATCCGCATCCGCATATCCTTTGAGGACGTGCTTTGTTTTGCCATAAGTGAGCCACAAGTTGCATGTGCCAGACAAGTAACGGTAAATTCACTTGACTGCATGCCAGTGTGCTGGGCCTGGGTTTGTGGTGAAGCGTGCTATGGTGGCCACTGCAAAGGCAATATCCAGATGCGTGGAAAGTGCAGCCCAATTGAGGGCACTGACAGCCGTGCAGTATGGTACATCCCGCATGGTGGCAGACTCAGCCGTGCTTGTTGGCGACTGCTCACACATAAGGCAGGACTGTATGTCCATGGGTGTGGAGAGTGGTTTGAGCTCATCTAAATGATAGCGACGAAGGATCGAGTCAATATATGCTCACTGCAACATGTGGATGGTGCTGCCCATGTGGTCGCATTGGATCTCAATACCAAGCATCCAATGGAGCTCACCCAGGTCAGTGACCTTGACGTGCTCATGCAGGCCATCCTTGAATTCAGTCACAAGTTGCTCACTGCTCGCCGCAATTGTACAATCATCAACATGCACAGTGACGACCATTATGTCGTGCCCGGCTTGTCTGGACTTGTAAAACATGGCTTGGTCGACAGAGCACTGTTTGTAACTGAGTGAGGCAAAAATGGAGGAGAGTTTCTGGTACCAACGCCTCCCAGATTGTTTGAGCCCATAAAGTGTCTTCATGAGATGTAGGATGTGCGTGCCTGCCCTTGGGTCTCGGTAGCCCAGGGGGTGCTGCATATACAGAATTTCTTGGTTGTTGAGCATGCCGTTAAGGTAGGCCCCTTTGATATTGACCTGGTGGAGTTCAAGACAAAGGTGATTTGCCATGGCTATGATGGCACGTGATGACACGAGACGGGCTACTGGTGCATAAGTATCACCAAATCAACACCTCCGATTTGACTGAATCCTTGGGTGACAAGCTGCACCTTGTAGCACATGATGTTGCCAGCTGCGTCCTTTTTGGCCTTGAAGACCCATTTGGAACCAATGATGTTGGCTCCTGGGGGTGGTTCTTCAAGTCGCCAAGTGCCTGCAGTCTTTAGTGTAGCAAGTTCCTCTTTGATGGCCTGCTCCCAGAGGGGCCAATCAGGCCTCCGCTTCGCTTTGGTGAGCAAGCAAGGCTCCAACGCTTCTGCATTGGAAGTTGCAGCGGCAAAGACATGTTTGAGGCCAGCGAAGTCTTCAAGGAGCATGGGCAGGCCATCGGCAACCGACCATGCTCCCCCTGCTTCCTCAGTGTCGAAAGAGCCTGGCAGGTGGATGCCATGCAGTATGCAGGGAGCCCCTAGCAAGTTCCTCTTTGATGGCCTGCTCCCAGAGGGGCCAATCAGGCCTCCGCTTTGCTTCGGTGAGCAAGCGAGGCTCCAACACTTCTGCATCGGAAGTTGCAGTGGCAAAGACATGTTTGAGGCCAGTGAAGTCTTCAAGGAGCATGGGCAGGCCATTGGCAACCGACCATGCTCCCCCTGCTTCCTCAGTGTTGAAAGAGCCTGGCAGGCGGATGCCGCGCAGTATGCGGGGAGCCCTGCGGCATGCAGAAGTAACGCCTTTGCCCGCTTGGAGGTCATGGATGGCACGCGAGGGTTTGTGAAGGCATGTGGAACATTGAGGGCCATCTGTAAGGCTGGTTTCAACTTCTTCTTCTGATGCTGGATATTGGATTGGTGCAGGCAGGGGTTTGGGTGATTGAGGCAGAATGGGTGACTCTGGTGTGAGGTCAGGGTTGGCGTCAGGTTCCTCTTCAGGGTCTTTGGAATGGGTAGGCGTTTTGGGGACTTCATGCAGGCTGGGGTCCTCAGTGTGCCACTCGCTTCCAGCGGTTGGGACCATGATGTGCTGCTCCCCCTCAAGCGGTGCATGGGACAAGAAATAGACATCACACTCGATGCTTACAGTTCAAGTGGTGGGCCAATAGATTCTGTGGGCATGTGAATCAGTGTCTACCCTGAGCCATTTGCCTTTGCATGCTCTAGGGTTCAACTTAGAACCCTTGTTGTTTGTGTGTACCCATACACTGCAGCCCCACTGGTGAAGGCCAGACAGATCCAGCAGTTCCTTATGCAGCGCTTCATATGGTGTTTTGCCGTCTAGCACGCAGGTGGCGGTGCAATTCTTGAGCCAGACAGCATGCCGCAGCGCTTCTCCCCATAGAGATTTTGGGAGCCCACTTTTGTGAGAGAGGGCATGCATGTGTTCTAGCAGAGTCCTGTTAAGGCGCTCTGCGATCCCGTTGTGCTGTGGCATGTTGTGGGTGGTGAGCCACTGCATGGTGCCAGCTGCAGCCAGGTGCTTGTCAAAGGTGCTGCTTAAGTACTTGCCTCCGCAGTCGGAGCAGAGCACTTTGATCACACTGCAATGACCTTGTGACTTTGCCCATGCCTCAAAGGCTCTATACATTTCAAAGGCTTCAGATTTCTTGGTTAACAGGAAGGCAACTGTATAGTGAGTTGCAGAGTCAGTGAATGTAAGGAAGTGTTTTCGACCCTGGCATGTTGCAACAGATGCGGGCCCCAGAGATCACTGTTGATCTCTTCCCCAAAATGCTGAGCGGGAGTGCTGCGACACACTTTCAGTATGGGGAGGTGGGTAGCACAGGCAAATATACATGCTTCGCGTTCACTCGGCTTGGATGTAGTGTCAATGGTAATGCCTTGAACTGCTCCTGTTTGAACTAGTTTGAGAGCACTTCCAATTGCGATGTGACCAAGGCATCTATGTAGCTCCATGACTGTAAGTTCAACAGAGTGAACGTATTCAGTGCTGCGCTCTACACGATATAGTCTGTGTGCGCTGCGGGGTATGTGAGCTACTCGCCTGCCTGTCGGAGCAACAATGTCCAAAAAACCATTATGCAGCTCCATGCAATAGCCCTCCTGATCTAGGGCTCCAAGTGAAATGAGCGTATAGGCAACTTTCGGCATGTGGAGAACTCCCCAAAGTGTTAGTGTGCGCCAGCCACCCACATCTGGTACCTGTACAGTTAGCAATCCAACACCAATCGCTTGAAACTGCTGCTGATTTGCGGTGATGAGAGTTACGGGTGGCAAAAGGGGGTGATAGCCAATGAAGTCCCCTCTATAGGGGCTAGTATGCTTTGTGGCTCTGGAATTGTAGAGCTCAATGTGGGTCTCGCTGCTGTTGACAACAATGGATGCAGCTGTCTGCTGCATTCTATCAGGTGAGTTCAAAAACTCCCCCATAGTTGTACTTTCAACACTTGCATCTCCCTGTAAGGAGCAAGTTGAGTCACTAGGTGAAATGTGAGCAGTGCCTTCTGCCTCCTCGGCCAGCCAAAAACCTGTCTGCTTCGACCGCATCATCGGCAACGGTGTTTGCTGACCCAACTGGTCGGGTTTCTGCTTTGGTGGGTGCTGGGGTGCTGCCAGACTTGGGTGCGGGCTGCGCTCCTGCATTCCCCTCCTTCTTTGGGGAGCAGCACTTGCATGCCCAGTGTCCTGGTTTCCCGCAATTGTGGCACTTGCCTTGGCAATGCTTCTTCCTAGTGTTGTCGGACCCATGAGCAGCTAAGGCCTCATCCAGCTGCTGGTCCCTTCTGCCCGAGCTTTGGCTATGTTGGCCACGCCCACGGCGGGTCTTAATTCAATCTGCTTCTTCGCATATAGAGGTGATGAGGGAGTCCATGGAGACTTGGCTAGTAGTGTTGGTAAGTCGTGCGACTGTCATAAGTCCGGACCGCACTAGCTCCTCAGGAATGCTGCGAAGGACGGTGCGCTGGTATTCCATGTCGGAAACACTGACTCCAGATGCATGGAGCTCCTCATGCTTGAAACAGAGATCTTGTAGGAAAATGTGAATGTCCGTGCCCTTAGCGCAACGGCTCTCCAAGAAAGCTTGGAGCCAGTCACTCTGCGTGTATTCACTCTTTAGCTTGTACTCCTGCAGGACTAAGTTCCAGCATGCCTCTGTGGTGTTGAGACGTCTCATGCGTACTGCGACAGCGTCGGGGAGACATTGGCAGAGCAGGAACTGTGTGATGCAGTCATTGCGGTCCCAGGCCTTCACAGCCAGGTCTTCATCGGTGGTTGGACTCTGTGGGTTTGCTGGGGCAGGGCGCATGGTGGTTCCATCAAAATACCCCATTCTGTCGGTTGCCTCCATAGCTTGTGTGAAGCGCATGGTGAACACAGCCCAGTTGGAGCTGTTCAGTTCGAGATGAGGGATAATGGCTGGGAGTTGGTCAAAAGTCCCAGGTGCAGGCACGGGCAACAGAGTTGTGGGTACAGCTGAGGATGTGGAAGCCATCTGAGGGCCAGGGCCCATAACCTGTAGAAAACTTGGTAATTTAATGAGAGTGGGAGAACGATAGCTTTTTGTGAGTGAGTGCAGCACCCGAGGGAAGGCCTACACATTCGCACTCATGAGGGTTGCTGAATAAGCAATGACTATGCTCAGTGCCTCGCACGCATGAGCAATCACTGAAGGTATATTACCTGAATAAGCAATGACTATGCTATCCAGGTATGAGCTCTATGGAACATAAGGAAAGGGGAGCTAAAAGAATGTATTTCAGTGACTCACGCACATGAGCGATCACTGAGGGAAGGTAAGTATTTTCTCTACTCCTATAAGTAGGGAACAGGTGCGTATTCTACAAGTCCACGGACGAAAGGTATGCAAGAAACGGGACAATGATCGAGCCAATAGACATCCAGACTAACAAGTGTAAATAGCTAAATCCACTTAGGGTGGCCTAATGGTATGGGTATATGTATTGACTGAGGGGACAACTCACTTGTTCTCGTGCGCTCGCGATCGAGCTCACTTGCGCTCAGGAATTTACAACAGCTTCTTGTTTTTCACAGGCAGAGAGGAGTGGGTTGCAAAGAGGGGTCCTATTCTGAGTCAACTGAACTCTTCCTACTACAGAGTAGCTAGGGTGTTTTATATACAAGCAGGGAGGTACTAAAGATGAAAGGCATGAAAGAGAGAGAGAGGCATGAAAGAGAATCAAGGCTGAGTGAGGTGGTTGAGGCCATGGTGAAAGGCTGAGACATGATTGCATCTAGTGTGAGGGGGCATGGCATGCTTGTGTGGTCAGTGGTAAGGGCTGGTGGATGTGGTTGAGGTCTTGACATCAGGCATAAGGTGGTAGCATGGGTGCGGTGAGCAGTTGTGGTGTGGCTGCTGGTTGGGGATGAGAGGGAGGTGGCATGTGTGTGCACATGCAGTTGTTGGCAAGGGAGAGGAGGAAGAATCACTGTCAGTCTTGTGTCATGTCATGTCATGATTTCACATGTGATTCTGTGGCCAGCCATAATCTTCCTTACAATGCGCTGTCCACACATAGTTCTGTGGCCAGCAATATGGCTCACTGTACAGCTTCTTGACATGCAACAGAATAAGGATGGTATTGGCATGGAGACTGGTGTGATGGAGGGAGATCATGTCCCATCCACCAGAGAAGATCCTCTCAACACCAAGCAGTTAACCATCTGGTCCTCAGGTGGGCTGATCTGTCATGGCAAGTCCTGTTTGTTGAGGACCCTGATTGAAAAGAGGAGATGGCAGCACAGCCATGTGAACAATAGGTATCCCTCAATGGTCTTGGTGGGGGCCCTGGCAGCAACAAGATTGAGTTTTGATGAAAATATAAAGTTCATTTGGATATTCCTGATAAATGCCATCTGATGCCATTGACAGCCATTTTTTGACAGATTGGACAGGTGATGTCCAACTCAATCATTGAGACAGACAGTGGGCAGGATGGGCTCAAACAGCATGGGTATGGTAACCATACTACAGATCTGTCCATCCCATGAGGGATGGTTATGGTGTGCAGCCCTGATATTGTTACATATTCCAAGATACTATGTAGATATTCTGATATAGAAGTAAGTTGAAGGTAGTGATTATTGGTCTGGTCAGGTCCAGTTTTTCACCATTTCATTGGTAAACCAGAACTGGTACTGGTTTTCTAACTCTGACAACTCACATTGAACTGGACCAGACCCCAAAGGGTTGGTTGAACCCATTGCAGTCTGACTTCATGCTACAACCAGTTTGGACCAGTTCAACCCAAACCAGACCAGTCTACAACTGGTATAAGTTGGTTCAAACCAACTTTCTATGACACGATCCCCATAGTAAAACAAACTCCTATGCCTCTCACCTCCATCCCCTCTCTTGCTTGTCTCATGTTCTCTTCCCGACACTCCTTTGTCACTCGTACTTCTGCTCACCGCTCTCGACCTTCTTTGCCCACCGCACACCAAAGCTCCTCAAAGGCCAGAACAACAACATCCACTCCTCTGGCGACTCCACCGTTCTCCACCCTCACCTACTCAGCACTGGCGTTACGACCGGTGTTGTGGGTGCAGCTGTGTCGGCGTGCTCGAAGGGAGGCGGCGAGGCATTGATAGAGATGGAGGATGTAGATGGCGGCAAGCCTATCACGGCTATAAAAGGCACCACAATTATCAGTAAGATACATTCGCGCGGTATCAAGTGCGAGGAGATTTACCTCCAGATCCAATGGCATAGCGCCCACCACGTAGCCAGTCAAAAGCCGACCAGATATGAGTCCGTAGGCCGCAGATTGACACGGAACACACACGGCCATGGCTGACAATCTGGACGAGATCATCGACGAAGAGTTCCATCTTCTCGGCCTTCCTCTGGAACTTGCGACCTCGTCCCTCCAGAGTAAGTTCCCATGCGGGACCGTAAGCCAGCTTCTCGGACGGAGTGCATGACTTTGTGTACTCCTTGGGATCGTTCGTAATCCAGTAGGGGTCGACCGGCGAACGGCGGAATATCGAGTAGGCCCACTTCAAGGCTGACAACCTCGATGTCGTTCATCCCTTCAGCACCGCCCGTCGAGGCGGCGACGCGCACTTCACGGCGAAGGACGTGAACTGCACTAAGAGTCGCGGCCGCGCTCATCGAGCTCGGTCCTAAGAAAGGCAGCCCGACCCGCGCGTCGAGCGCCGGAACGCATACAACGATGCTCTTCTTGCCCTCGCCGTTTTTATTGGCGTCGCGCGTGCGTGACGGGGCATTGCGCATGAGCGGCAGGAGAGCCTGGGTAGGGGTGATGTGCGTGGCATTGAGATACTTGATATATTCGCCCTGGAGCTGGACGTGTTCCAGAGGGGCGAGGGCGGAGACTTGGGAGAGACTGAGAAGGGAGACGACGGAGTGGACGAAGGGATGCGTCGTGGGGGAGGCATGTGGACCACCGTGGATGTGAATTGGGAATCTGTGAGATAGAGTGGAGGCCAGGGAGAGAAGGAAGATCGGGATCGCGGCGGGCTATCGCGTTTGTGAGACGAGGGCCGCGGGCCTCCGTGGTGACTATTTAGTGCACCTCAAATGGATCAAGGACGAGCGCTCTGACAAAACCCTTTCCCGAACGTTCGAGTTCGTCCACCGCTTCGGGTGTGGCGACACTGGCGACGATTATGAGGCCTTTCTTCTCAAGAGCGAGGATGAGAGGGAGTGCGACCGGATTGTCTCCCCCAAGCACGACTGATGACGGATCATAAGCGGAATCTCCCAAAGGTATAGGCCAATAAGACGTACCAACGACCTGCCTGCGTTCGGCTGCCGTGTGATACAGTTTATGCTACCTAGACTGCGTCCTGGCCCAGTAGGCGTTGTACCCGACTAGCAGTCCCAAGCCCACCACACCGACTCCTAAACTAGATGCTTTCCCTGGACTTTTGGCAGCCCAATCCGTCACATCGTCGAAAAAGCTCCCCAGAGGAGGAGGGGGTGGCAGAGGGAGTGGCAGAGGGACTTCGATAAGCACCGGTAACCGTATCTCTGGTGACTTGAACGTTGCTCTTGTTGTCGGGTCTCGGCTGCGGCATTGTGGCAGTCTCCAACTGAGGTGGTGGTGGCACAAGTGGATGATGGTGCGTGAGTGGGTGGGGAGGCAAGAGGGAAGGCAGTGTGCAGCGTGTCTCCTGAGATGGTGGTGCGTCCTGGCATGCTGGCGAACTCCTGATGGTGGTAACTGTGCTTATTTCTCTGAGGAGGCGGCGTCTTCGGTTTCCGGTACATTTTGGTGTTCATCTGTAAGCTCTGCATGAACTTCTTTAGCTGGGCGAGGCGGCATGGCAGTGGGTGGCGAGAACGAAAGGACAGCGGATTCGGAAGGTGGAGGCAGTGTTCAGAGAGTTGGAAAGTTGTGAAGCAGGTATGGTCGATGAGCATGGGTTTGTAGACGAAGGCGTAGGCAGCAATAATGAACAGCAGGTGGCAGGGCAAGGGTTGGCAACGTAAGTGAGGGCGACATGAGGCCGGGAGGTGCAGAGGGTGCTGAGACGGTGGTGGCGGAGGGGATGGCTGAGGCGGTGGACGGCGGTGAAGCCAAGGTGGCTTGGGCTGAGGTGGTGGCTGTGGCAGCTGGTGATGCCAGCGATACGGCGGATGGGGCTGAGGTGGGGACGATGAGGCTAAGACAGAGATGGCGGCTGGTGCTGCTGAACTGACGGTCATTGGCACAGCTGGTGCCTAGGCTGGGGTGGCAGGGCTGCTGGTGTTACATAGACGACAGTGCTGGCACTGTTGCTGGTGACGGTGCTGAAGTGAAGATGGTGGGCGAGGCCACGATGAAGGCTGCTGGTGCCACGTCGCACGAGGTGCAATCATGGTAAAAGGGGCCTTACGTGGCAGTGTCCGGCAGCTGGGCTTGACGTCTTTAAACCCTATCGTTGTCGTGACTTGTCATCATCGGTGGAGCGTAGGGTGCTACCTGAGTGGAGGAGGACGCGTGCAATGGGAACGAGAGCAGGCGGAAGTCGGCGGGGAAAGACGTCAACAACAAAGGCGGGTACGATACGAATGCGGAGCTGAGCTATCTCTCCCTCTACCCCTCCCAAGACCTCTCGCTACGCTACTAGCCTTTGCTACCACTGCTTCCTAACCTCTTTTTGCTCACGTGTGGTACCCAACCTCTTCCTTTGACCCATGTAGCCGGTATATGATCCTCCGGATCACCTATCTTTACTCCATACCCGGGATGTAATGTCGCATACCCTTTATTATAATCTTCTAAATCCCACTGTGCTTAGGAGGATTTACTCCATCATAAGTGTCTTCTTTGGACCGGTAACTCCCGATCGTCTGAGTTCCAGGCGGGGGGTTCATTTTCCACTGCTTCTGTTCCTCCATCCACTCGTACGACGGAACATGATTGCCGTTTGCGAATAATGGATCCAGCCCCTTCCTTCTTATCGCCGCCATTAGAGACTGCCTCAGCAGTTCCTGTTCTCTAGCGGGGTCACCATCTCTGGAGTTTGGAACGGGATGACCTCTGCAAGGTGAAGTCGACTTCAGGTATGCAACAGGACTTGACGAGGGCACACGCATACCTGGTAAAGCGCGAACGAAGCGCGAACGACGGGCCGATGCCAACAGCAAGGCAGAAAATGGTGAAAATTTGGGACGGGCGCATTGGAATTTATGTGATCGAAAATGAAAGGTTTTAAGGTTGGTGTAATCGTCACAGACGGTGGTTAAAGATTGTTGGTAACCAGTACCAATTAATATGCGGCGAAGAGGAGGAGCACAGCTGGAGAGGACTAGGCTACATATATACTGCCTCTTCAATCTCAGTCCATTGGAGAAGTCCACCCCCAAAGGTTCATACGGAGCACCTCAACTGCTCCAAGCGCTTTCAATTGTTATGACAATCTTAGCTTGGACGTATCAACTACATCAAGTACTTGTGATAATGATACACATCATGCATCAGTGATGTATGATAACTTTTTGATTGATTTGTGGTAGACTCCACCTCAATAGGGCTGCCGACCGTACCCGTACCCGTACACATACGGTTTACAGCTACCGTAATACGGTATCCCGTACCGTACCGTATGGGTAGTGGAAGTATCACGACGGACAGGAATGGATAAGTCCAGTCCACTAAAACTCAACTCAGTGGTCAATAAAGGTGAAATATATTGACCACTGAATTGACTCAGCTCAGATTACAAATTATTTTAAAACAATTGATTGATTTGTTGCCCTCTCCTCATGCATCGCATTATTGTAAATATGTCAACCCAAACAATTAGAACTTAGTCAAATGCTTAAGAGAGGGCAGCTCAGTGCCCAAGTTATGTAACCTAAGATGCAACATGAGTCGCCCCGAATCACCAGGGGGATCATATACACTTAATTTGCCCGATCAATTTAGCCTTAGCAGACTCAGATAAACTTAACACAATGGCGTATGTTAATACATGGATTTATATTGAATAAATCGAGACATAAAGTGCATCCACAAATATGACACCAAATTTTAAATAGGAACGGTCTACTCATTACATGGCGATAATCGGCCGATGGGGATCAATTGCACCCGATGGGGATCAATCGCCTCGATGACAGAGACTGACCACACAGATTAAACTCAACGCGAAGATCTGGGCTTTACATTTTGTTACAATTTTACTCGAGCCAAATAATATAGTTAGCATTCTTATAATTGAATCTTGTTTGTATCCCACTAAGAACCAAGTCTGTGTTGAAGGCAGCGGGTGGTGGCTTGCTGAGTTCGCGAAAACACACACAAAAGAAGGGACAAAACAGGTCTCTTGTTCCAAGGCGTAACTAGAGTTTCTACATACGAGACGCAATCTATGAGAGAGGGGGATATTGGGGCATTGGGGAGACAGAAAGACGCGAGTTGGGAGTGCGATACATGGATGTGGAACAAGACGAGCCAGAGCGATGAGCTGCGATGAAAGAGGGTCGAGAGCTGGCTGGGCAGCGGAGGTGGAACCGGTACGCGATGAAAGAGAGTCGAGAGCAATGACGCAGGGCTGGAATGGGATGCCGCCTTACAGCGGGACACTGTGTGACGACGTACTAAAGAATTACCTTGGACATGGAAAGCTTTGCGAGACAGCCGACAAGCTATACCTGGAAAGTGAAGATCCTTTTGGTGGATATCGTCCTCTACGCTTTTTGTTGAATGATAGACCCATTTCCTTTTCTACAGGACTATCATCATCTTTAGCCTTGCGCTTGCGGCAGCCCCTGCTGAACATTGGATCATGACCAACGATGTTCTTTGATAGGCTGCCGTCATCGTCGGACCAATTTTTGGATTCCAGGTTCCGTGTTATGAGATTCAAGACCCATTCAGAAGAACAAAGCTTCTCGTGAGCGTCCTTGACCTCCGTCCGGACATTCCTCTCCACTTGAGGTTCGGGCATAATTGATTTTGGGTTAATATCATCATAGAAGGTTTTAAGAAGGGTGCGCAACTCTTCAATGATCTGGCGGCATGGTTCTGGGACAAAACCAAACGTATCCGGGTGAAGCATTAGTTTGTGTAGGAAAGATAGCTTTCCGTCACCGCCCCGGATAACACCATCTTCATCCACGTCTCTGTATCCATCAAATACGCGTTGCATATCTTGTGATTGGCCCTTGATCGCAGAATGTCGGCATTTCATGACAATATAAATAAGAACCCAGTAAAAGGATTCAATATCATCTGAAATTTGATGAGATCGAGCGTGAGGGTGTAATAAAAGTCCTGTTGATATGAACTGCCATGTACCCTGAACACGAAGTCAATTCGCCGCGCATAGGGGATAAACAGATCATACCGTGCGGGAGTGTTGTCTCTGCTGGGTCACATCCACCCTCTTGGACATGTCCCAGTCGATCAATAAACCTGATCGATCTGGGGCGATCAGAATGTTTCCTGCGCTCACATCCCAATGTAAAGTTTTTGCTTTGTCGTATGCATCCGTATGAGCTGTTCCAAATTGTCAAACAACAAACTTAAACGTAACGCCAATCCTCACCGATCATAGCATCCCAAATGACCTGGCATAGCTCCCGAGTCGATCCGAACGTACTCAGCGGCTGTCCGAGCGTGTTCAAGACAAGTTGGTAGTGGACATATCGTTTGACGCGTGGTGTACCAGGACACCAAATACGTTTGCGTTCACCATCTTTCACATAGTCTTGCGTCCTTGTGCATTGTACGTCGAGTGAATGCTCCGGTGTCGACAGCACGTCGCCAGCTGGACCCAACTCTGGAATGAAACGCACTTTTGCTTCTAGTAAATCGCGATAAATATCCCCTTCTTTCTCGATACCTGGGAAATCGGTACGCCAGTAATCTTTGAGGTAAACCAGTTTATTCCGTTCGACGTCATGGCACACAAATCCAAACGTCGACCGACCAAAAAGGGTTTTCGTCTCCCATATTGGTTTCCATATGATATAGGGCTTCGGCTGTCCGTCCGTGGCATGATCGTCATTGACGAGAATCTGGCGAAGGTCTTCAACTTCAATTTTCTCGACGTCCATGTATACCGCCAGCGTGGACTGTGCATCACCAACCCCCTTATTGTTCTTCAAGACCGAGGTGACAGTGGTGTTGTATCCACGCTGGGCAAAAGTGAGAGAGTTGAGCCTCCAGATGAATTCGGAAAGGGTGTTGGGATTTTTGGTCCAATCGAATATCTCGGTATAGATTGCACCACTGCGATCCCATCGCAGTAGTCGCCCTTCTGCCTTTCCAAAGAGGATGATCAAGTAAGAGAAGACCCGAAACTGTGAACGATGGATAGAAGTGGCATAATGTGTGAGTTGACCACACACACGATACGCGTGCTCAGTCCACCTAACGTGACACTCGACCCCAGCCTCTCGCCTCATATGTGTAAGGTTGTGAAAAATGTCCTCTTTTCCCTTTTTGTTTTCGATCCACACATCGACCGCTCTCCAGTCCAGTGAGGTCAGCCGCTCGTTTTCCTGATGACCTTCCCTTTTCTGATAGATAACAATGTCTGGTCTCCCTAGGATTGCCTTATCTTGCTTGGCAGTGGTGTTGACGAATGTGAGATTATCAGCGAGGCCGGACGTTTTGATTGCCTGTATCTGTCATGTACGTGAGCGTGGATCCCCCCTTGAATGTGGGGACTGACAAAGTGATCCTCATTGTGTGAGACGGAGCACTTGTCGAAGCTGATGATGCGCTCCGTCTTTCGAGCTTGGCTTGCTTCTGGCACGAATTCCGAGAGGAATTCGGCTATTGGCATAGGCCTGACAAATTTGTCACATACATCCCAGGTCATGTCCTTATATCTCTCTGAAGCTAGCTTTTGAGGTGTGGATGTGTGTGTGTGACTTCCTGATAGGTCGTATTTTAGAGGTGAAAAGGTTATAGTTAGACTACCTTGCTCGGTTTGAGGCGGCGTGCTGGGACGGATGACGGCCATGTTGTGAGATGAGACAAAGAAAAGGTGAGAATCACCTACTGCAATCAGTACGTGGTCCCGCAGTCAATGATTCTCTCTTAACTCTAATCTTAAAACAGGTTGTGTGCGGCAGCAATTACATGTACCATATGAACGATCACTTTGACATACATACTCGAGCGAAACCAGGGTGGTTCAGGGTGCGTGAGCTCGCTCGCTTAAGTATCTGCCTACTACATGGCCACGGCCAGTGAAACCCGGAGAACCGCGGGCCGTAAGTGCCTTATCGGCAATAATTGGCCGATGGGGATCAATCTCCCCGATGACGGAGATACGCACATATGCGCTTTCATGCAAATTCTCACACACAGAATAAAACCGAGGAAAGTATTGACATTGACATGAACGACCTGCCAAGTTGTCATCACATATGCGCGCACACATTCATCTAAGAGAGACCATGCAATTCGGTAATGACAGTATGAAGCGTGGGCTTTGCTGCCCTACGTAGTGCATCAAGGACATCCGTCCCCAACTTACCGCCCGCATCTTCCCAATAAACCCTTTCTACCATCGGAAAGGATCGTACATAGGCACACATGATGTCCTGTTATATGGGTAAGACATGGAAGACAAAAATGTGGTAAGGTCATACCATATCTCTATGTGATAAGCAAGCCTGGTTCAGGAACCAACTCAGAGTGCGGATCTGTCTTAGCTCACGAGTTGGGTAACCATCACTATCATAGTGGCA
>JAGFNK010001032.1:0-16088 GCA_025769875.1 Russula earlei
CCTTGTTCTGGTTCTGTCCCTGAGATCAATCGGACTGCCGGTAATGGAAAATGTAGAACCTTGGTGATTTAACAAGAGTAGGAGAACAACTGTTTTTGTGAGTGAGTGCAGCGTCCAAGGGAAGGCCTACATGTTTGCACTTGTGAGGGTCACTGAGTAAGCAATGACTATGCTCAGTGACTCCTGTGCATGAGCAATCACTGAGGGAAGGTAAGTATTTTGTCTACTCATATAAGTAGGAAACAGGTGCAGATTCTACAAGTCCACGGACAAAGGGTATGCAAGAAATGGAACAATGATCGAGCCAAATTAGTCTAGGTACCAACTGTTGTAAATAGCTAAATCCACTTAGGGTGGCCTAATGGTACAGGTATATGTATTGACTGAGGGGACAACTCACTCCCTCTCGTGCACTTGCACTCAAGCTCACTCACGCTCAGGAATTTACAACAGAAAACTCATCTGGTGGCAGACATGACGAGATAATCAGATAATTGCACAAAAGTCACGCTCTAAGTGAGGGTGACAGCAGAGACTCAAATTCCTGCTCATGTAATATGCTGCCTGCGATGCTGCGACTTCCGCAGCTCCAGCTTTGAACAAGACTACTACTACTACTACTACTACTACTACTACTACTACTACTACTTCTACTACTTCTACCACAGTTGTATAGGACTGTGTCTATACCATGTAGTATACGAGAGAAGGCAATAGAGCATCTTAAGAACATCATTTCGCACGTCACGAGAAACCTTCAAAACAACCTTGACCCCTTAACGCCAACGAAACCCCATCGCCGTGGTCGCTTTTTTAGCTATACTGTAACCCAGCGGGGTGTAATGTTCTGTGTTGAGTCGCAACACCTTATTCTTCACGTGCGATAGATTATGAACAAAGACCTGCAGAGACGCACGACCTTCTTCGCTGTCGGGTTGGAAACCATTCTCTTCGAGGGTCTTGAGTTTGGATTTGTGGTCTGCGATGTGCTTGTTCATCTCCGCATTTAACGAGCGCAACTTTTTCAAGTGCGCTTCAGGCGCTCTTCCCGGAGGACTGCAAGGTAATGTCAATTTTAAGGGACAATGAGGACTGAGAAGGTTGGTGTACCCATAAAATGGTTTAGGGAGCGGCGGATAATGTGGTTCTTCGTCTCCGACTTGCGCGAAGGAAGGAACGATGCCAGCGGCAAGGCAAAATATGGTCAAAACATGTGCAAAGGGTCGCATTGTTATGTGGGAGTGGGGTGGGAATATAAATTGTTGAATGAAAGTCGAAATTTGAACAAGGCAGTGGCGTAGAAAGTTTAGAAAGTTGACAGTAACCAGTACCAACGAGTTTGGGAGCACAGCTGGAGCGAATCGTAATTGCACGCATTGGTTTTTTATACTGGTGTAAGTGACCTGCTTGGCTATGCCGCGATCCGGAACGGATCTCCAGCTGGAAGTGCATGGCCACTGTCACGCACTCGGATCGAGGGCACATCAATCACTCATGATCTGATTAGTTATGGGGCTCAGGCTCAGGGGAAATCAACTACGGGAAATGAGCTGTCTGGGCCGTGCCGAGCCCAAGTAGGGCTTGAGCCAGGGCTTGTGCAAGGGGTGTGCTGTAGCACACATGTGCATGAACTGTAGACTAGATGCGATAACTAACTCAATGTCTTGTGAGTGGGCATGAACACTACGTATCTTGGTGTTGGTGTGGTGTTGGGCGCGCAAGCCGTGCGAAACGGACAAAGCCGGTCCGGAATTGTAAATAATAACCGAATTACTTGTTCGTTTTTTCCCACAGTCTGATACACAGGACTGAGGCCACATCACATCAACTACTCATGATCTGATGCTGATTAGTGATGTCCCAGCTCGGAGGCAGAAAGCCCCAGCTTGGGCTTGCCTCCCAGGGGCTCGGTTAGCAAACTAACCAGTCTACTGAGCCCATTGGCAGTCAAAATTCTCTTTAGAGAATGAGATTGTTATTAGGGGCCCTGATAACAACCTTGCACAGCCCTGATTTAGGGCTGTGCAATGTTGTCATAAGTGATGGCCATACTACATACTAATACGACCAACTCTTCATAGCTTGTGACATGTGACAGATTTCAATGACTGACTGACTCTTCAAAGTTGGGAAAACTGTGTGACAAATCTCACATCTCTTCAAAGCCCTGATTGGGCCGAGAGGCAACATCAATCATCAATCAATCATCATCAATCATCAATCATATCTATGATTAAAACAAAGGGGGTGGGAGAGCCAGCTGATCGGGCTGTCCCCAGTCAGCCTGGGATGGCAGGTTAAATTTTACGTGTGCAATTCCTAAGCGGTGAAAAAATTGTTTTCAACTGCAGCGAATAGGGGTTGCATGAGAACAATGCATCCACATTGTGCTCTCCTCTCCTCCCTCCTCCCATGTCCTCTACCCCACTCCCACATCTTACTCTCCCCTGTGCTCTGCCATCCTTCCGACCTCCCCTGACAACACAATCCTCATCATGTTTGACACATTCAACAGTGGTCAAATTGGTGCATGTTCCATTTTCCCCCCTATTTTGGTCATCTTCCTCTCCCCCCTCTGCTCTCCTTCGCACAATGCTGAGCATGTCTTCCAGGTCTATGTTGTGTGGTGCACATGTGCGAGGCAGCAGTCTAAATATTGCTGACTGGCCTATGGGAGTCTCACGGCCTTTGTGCATTTTTGTCTTTCACCCCTTTTTCCTGGTTTCTCTCTCCCCTGCTCCCTTTTGGCCCTTTTTCTCCCCCCTTGTATTTGCTTCTCAATGCACATTCCTCTCCTTACCCAGCATGCTCAGGTTCGGGCATCAAAAGTCAGCAATCCTCTTTTGTTTCGGTGAGTTTTCGAATGAGCCCCTTTACTGGCCCTTCTTGCAGCGACGGCATGGCCAGGACCACAGTGATGATGCTGCTGTCTCTCTCTCTCTCTATCCCGTGGCCCCTTTTCCCATGTCCCTGTGACCTGTTGCATTTTTGTGGGACATGGCTACTTCTAGCACCACACTCCCCTGCCCCACGATCAACACCCTGAGGATGGAGCACAACAGTACCCTGAACGTCTCTGGGCACATGTGCACAGGCCTGGTGCATTTTTTCTTTTTTTAATTTCTACTCATTTGCTGCAAAATGTGAGGACACAACCAGCACCACAGTGGCCTATATGTGTTTCTTTTTGTTTTTGTTTTTTTCCTTCTCGATTCACTCTCGATTTCTAACCTGTCATAGTGATAGCATGGCCAGGTCCACAACAATAATACCACCATCAAGCTGGGCCTCAAATGACAAGTCACTTGAATGTTCAACAATCTGCGATGCAATTATTGTGCTTGACCTGTCCCAGACACTGATTTGGTGCATTTTTGGTTTCGAGGCTCTCTTTCTGAAAATAGGGGTCATGTTGTGGTGGTGGATTGTGCTTTCCTCTCCCCTCCCCTCTGCTCCACCCTGGTCTCCTTCTTCCCAAGCAGGCAGCTGCTGCTTACACCCTCAGGCCCCATTCCCCTCTCCTCCTGTGTCACTGGAGTGGTGATGATGACAATGACTCGGGCATGGCCATAGCCACCTCATGAAGGCCACAAATCATGAGCATGGCCCACGGCCACTGTGACGATCTGGCTGTCATGACAGTGACATGCCCATGGCTGTGACGATGGCAGGTCCACCCCAGAAAAAATTTCTCTTGCTCTCCCATCATCACACATTCCTTTGCACCTCAATGCCCACTGCTTTACAATTGCCTCCAGCATGCATGGCGACTCCGGTGCAAGACCAAAATGGTCATGAACACTATCCTGTGCAATCATGAACCCGGTGTGTTTGATCTTTTTTATTTTATCTTTTACTCACTCTTTTTAACCTTTTCTCACAGCAACGGAATGGCCTGTGCCACGGCAATGTCACAGCCATCAGAATGCTGAGGAGTGGAGCATGTGTGTGACACACATTTTGTGCATTTTTGCCCTTTCTGTATTTTTTTTTCTCTGCCTTCTCAGCTCTACCTTGCGTCCTTCCCCAGCCCTGAAAACTGTGCAAAGTTTGCCTGCTTTGCAGGCAGGGTTTTTCGTGCATGACCATTCACGTGTTTGTGATTGTACCCCATCTCCTCACAGCAATGGCCCAGGCAGCACAGCATGATTATGCAGTCATCAAGGCAGTCAATGGGTGTCTCACCCTTTGAGTGTGTTTTCATTCTTCCCCCTTTTTTCGCTTCTCCCTCCCCTCTTCTCTACTTTGCACAGTGCTAACAATGTCTTGCAGGTTTACATTGCACAGCACACATGTATGCAGTTGTTTGCAGGCCCACAGGCGACCATTCTCCCGGCTTCCAAATCCCCCAAATATTACTGGCTTTTATTTTGCTGCACACATGTGTGTTTTTTCTTTCAGTTTTGTATGTTTTCTTACTTTCCAATTCACATTCGAATGACCACATGCAGCATGCTTTCTCCAATGTGTGCACTTTTCATGTGTGGAGCTCTGCTTAGTTTTATCTTATTCTTTGCTTTCTCTGCTACATGCATGATTTTCACATGTCGCAGTGACAAGGTGTCTTACCAGTGTGTGTGTGCATGCATTTTTCCTTTTCTTTCCTCTTGAGTTTCTATTTAGCACCCATTTCTGACCAGAGGATGCATGGCCAGCAAATTTGCACAGGAACCTAATGACATGTGATGGTCTCCTGCATGCTTGCAAGGTCACCTGTTCAGTTGTGTGCATTTTCTTGGACAGCTCTCAGCCCATTTCCTTCATTCACCATGTGGATGTGTCAAATGCAATCCAGTTGACTATGTTACTTTCAGTGAATACAATGATCTCATAAGATAATGATAATTTTTATTTTCCATTCATAAATGAGTTGAATCTATATTCAGTTTATTAATAACTGGGCTGAGATCTAGCACTATGGTTGGTTGAGTGATTAACATCAAGCACAGATACTGATTGGCAGTTGACTTGACAATATGATGAATTGCTGTCTTTGATAGGTTGATGGTGTGAGTTCTGTTTTTGGTTGAGTTAGAGGCAGTTACTAATTGGCAGATGAGTTTCCTGTGCTATGGTGAATGGCTCCTCTTTCATAGGATGATAAAAGTTCTCTTGCTTCTCATGACAAGTCTAATAACTGAATGGTGTTCAGGTCAATTTCAGTATCTTCTATATAGGTGGTTTGATGAGAGGAAGGGAAGAAGAATGTAGAGGGAAATTCTAATAAAGTAAGTGTAACAGGACATGAATTTAGTGTATTGATGATATGATATGGATTGTTCTGCTAGATGACATGAAGATTATAAAGAATTACACATTCACTCAAAAAGGGATTGCACCCAGTAATGAGTGATACTAAAAGCATATAAGGGGGTTTTAGTAACAGAACTTTGAACCCAAACCAAAACTTTTGAAACACAGGGATTTTTCAGAGATCACCAATATTGGTATTTGTTGCTAAAATGGGCTTTATAAGTAAACAGGATTACACATTTTGATGATTGTGAGATTATGATATACCTCCTCTCCCTTTATCCAAAAAAGGATGACACATGAAGAGAATGCTCAGGGCCTGCCAAAGGCACACCCCTTGGGCATAGCCCAAGCAAGCTTCAGCTTGTCAACTAATTAAAATGAGAACGGAGAGTCAGGGTCTGCCCTGAGCTGCCTCCATTTGGATGCTTTGGCTTACCAAGAATTTCCTTAAATGGATTAGTGCTGTCGCCGGCTCGGCTCGAAACCGTTTCGAGCCGAGCTGGAGCTGTATTTGAGCCGAGCCAAGCTGTTCAACGGCTCGCGGCTTCGAGCCGCTCGAAACAGCGCGAGCCGTTTCGAGCCGTTTTGATTGCCACATTTGGATGTTTGAAGTGCCACATTTGGATATGGTTGCTCGATTTGGAGAGTCGTCTGCCACTCTGCTTCGCCAGATTTGGGTATGTAGCTCGATTTGGAGAGTCGTCTGCCAATCCCCACCACGCCTTGCTCTCGCAGGCTGCAAGCCTTCCTTCATCCTGCCAAGATCCGTTAATCATCTCCCCCACCCCAACCCTACTGGAGCTCTCAAAGCCGCTGCTACCCAGCGTACCTCAAAGACTCATCAAAGACGAGCTCGTTGAGTTCCCGTCCGACCCCCAGACCCGCCCCCTCCCTGCAGAACAAAGCGAAGATGATGAGATCCATGGCTACGAGACAGACACAGGCGTGCACATGCGCAAGCATAAGAGCACCATGGAACGCAAGACCAAGGCAGAGCGCCGCTGAGCTGGGTGCTGCCATATCACCGCTTACTGGCTCGCGGATGGCTTTCGCATGAAGCTGCTTGCCAACTTTCTCAAGCACGAGCACAATGTCGTCCCTCGTTCGTTTGATGAGGCTCTCTATGTCGTACATTCCTTGCTGACCCCTTGTCCTTCAACCTTTCCCCTTGCACAGTGCATGCAGGGCTGACCACCTCTCCCAGATGTATCACCTCCCGCTGCTTCCTGGTTACGGCCCCGTGGCTAAAGTGCGCTCCCCGGTGCCTGCTCCGTCGCACGCGCGCCATTTGTCATATACATCTCAGGCTGAAGAAGACGGCTGATGCAGCAAGGGCAAAGGTCTGGACAACGACGGAGAAACATCCGTGCCACAGAATAGTGGGGTGATGGCTCCATCCAATTTCACGAATGCAGTTTCGACAGAAGGACCAGCAAACTATGTCCTGGAGCAACCACCAATTTTCATGTTTGGTGTCGTAGGCCAACCTGGTGAACTGATGGACTTCACCTTTGACATGATCACCACACCTTGGAACGATGACTTTTCTATCCCTGTTGACACAACTATGCTCGTGCTACGGTAACTGGATGAGATGCTCAACTGCCTTTTCTTTTCTTAAATGGTTTCCTCATGGGTGTGCCGACCTCGTCCTGTCAGTTCAGCGTAGATCACTTGGCTGTATGACATGGACATCGTCTTTGGCCTGGACGGGAACTTTGATGAAGTGTATCTATACGAAGAGCTCATGGAGGCCGACCTCCACGCCATCATGCTTTGATCACCCGATCACACCTTCATGGCGAAATTGAACTTTCCCTCTGGACAGATCCGTTCTGGCAAACCCCCGTAGGATGCGCACTTTCAATCCTTCATCTATCAGACGCTGTGCAGCCTGAAACTCGGCCGATGTGCTGCACCGCGACCTCAAGCCGGGAAATCTGCTCGTGAATGCGGACTGCGAGCTCAAGATTTGCGACTTTGGTCTCGCACACGGGTTCAATCAGGCGCAGAAGCAGGGCTTCATGACCGAGTATGTCGCGACACGGTGGTACCGCGCGCCGGAGCTCATGCTCAGCTTTGCAAATTACGTGCGTCTTGGGCAGCTCCCAGTTTCACCCTCCTCTTGTGAGGTTAGGCTCATTTTCTCCTCTTTCTTCTGTGTTCTTTTTGGTAGGCCTCCGCCATCAACGTATGGTCCATTGGGTGTATTTTGGATGAGCTTTTGGCTGGCAAGCCCATCTTTAAAGGGAAAGAATGAGGGCAGTGCTCCTCAACGTTTGCTTACGATGCCTAATGGTTTGGACAGCTATGTCGATCAATTGAATCAGATCCTGCATTACCTTGGAACACCTAGGGTACGTTGTCTTAAAAACTTGATGCACGCCGATGTTACCTGTGCTAAAACTGATTGCCCGAACCAACAGGCACAAGATTACATCCACTCGCTCCCCATCAGGCCATGTGTGCCGTTTGCGCAAATGTTTCCGCATGTGAACCCACTCGCCCTTGATCTTCTCACCAAGATGCTCAACTTTGATCCTGCGAAACGCATTGCATGTGAACAGGTGTTGGAGCGCCCGTATCTCGCCATCTGGCACGACCCGACGGACGAGGCCATCTGCCCAGCTGTGTGTCGACATGATAGCCAGCGTCGCGTTAGAAACCAACGTGTGTATTCTACTCAGTTAGAAATTCGACCTTTTCTTTGAGGAGGAAGACTCGATCGAAGGTATGAAGAAAGCTCATCGTCGAGAAAGTGAACCTCTTTCGGTCGGAGGTCCGCACCACGGCATGTTCAAACCAGAATCGGCAGTGCGTGTCGCAGTTTCAGTTTCTCTCTCTCTTCTGGTTGCCCTGTGCAGTATATATTGTCTTTCATTTTCTTTACTTTTCCTGCTCGCTAAGGTGGTTCCCTTTTGTGCAGGTTGACGATCCCATTTCGTAACGATATCGTTGCCTCTCTGATTCGCGACGACGCTCCATTAGATGGCGCCACTTCATGCTATTACAGTGGCCATACACTGCAGCAGGGCATTGGTCATCGCCCTGCGAGCCCGGTCATTGATGATCCCAGTGCTGAACTTGAGCGCGAGCTGGCTGGGACGCACATCGGACGCCAGTGAAGTGGGAAGGTAGAAAAATACGTTAAGAGGGAGGATGTGGTGTATCCGTGGATGTCTCAATACTCTTGTATGCTCATGGTTGACTCTAAATTGCATGTCTGTGAAGCAACCGATTTAAACTATCACAGCTCCTATGGCCTCCCTTTCCGGCTGGCCACCACGAGCACACCCTAGTATTGTCTGTTCATATGATCTTTTCTATCACAACACCTATAGACTCGGCCTCACGATCTCTTTGATTCTCATATCACACTGGTTTGCACCAAGCCATGTCGCAAAACGCGACCTGCTTTCTGCCCAGCCTCCCAGGGCACCCCAGAAAGGACCTTCTCTCTTTCAGCATGGCAATGTGGTATTTCAAAGTCAGTGCAATAGTCTTGTGTCATCAGACCTGGTCTAATCGATAGCGTGTCCCTGTGTGTGGTGCCATTAGCGCACGATGTTGGCTGGCTCGTATCTGGTTTCTTCACCATCGTGGCCATTGTGGCCTCCTCCTGGCTCCTCAACAAGCATCTTCAGTGGCACACCAATGTACGTTCGCATCTGTGCGATCCCTCCGAACCAGAGTCTGTTCTGATCTTTGTAATCGTCATAAGAGCAGCACTGTACGTGCCGTTTGTTGTTATGGCCACACATCATGTGTCAACAGTTTGCCTGATTTTCTTCACAGATATCATCCGCCTGCTCCTCATGGTCCCTATATACGCCTCGAGTCTCGCATTGTATCTTTTCTGGGTCCGGGTCTTTGCCTCTGCATCTAAATGCATGTAGCACGCTGACACGCCCCGTATTGAATCTCTCAGGACATCGCCACGCCCTTACTTCTCATCTGCGATGCATATGAGGCTGTCCTCACCAGCCACGATGCGCCGTCGTCACCTCACGCCACCAGCGCCGTTGCCCAAGAAGACCAAGGCCTCGGACCTGAGCCCAGCAATGCCGCCCCGCCAAAAGATCAGACCCCTGCCACCACGACGTCGCCACAGGAGAAGCTGCCGACACAAGCACCACGCTGCACCACGCCACCTCTTCCATCGCATCCCCGTCCACATGTACGCCCTCGTTCACATGTGCTGATACCACACGCAGTGGCGAAGACCTCATCGCCGGGCCGGCAAGACGACAGCACGAGCAACACACAAGTCACACCCCCATGCCCACCCATTCCACGACGCCATCGCCTACGCCCTTGCCTCTTGCCACCCCATTGCCTCGAACGACCACGCCTCAGCCTCTGCCACGACAGCAGCAACCGCATCAATGGCAACAACAATGCGGCCAATGCTTGACAACACCTCAAGATGCTGACGACTCATTCGACACACCGCACGCTGGAGCTTCACTTCGATGGTGCGCCCGCGCAACCTTCTCACCCGGTGGCTGCCACTGATGAAGGCGAAGAGGCAGGATTTGCAGATGCTCACACTCTCCAAAAGGTCGCACTGTGCCCGACGTCGAGATGACCGAGGAACATGAGAGAGAAGAGGATCTGACGGAGGAAGAGATGATTATGCGGGCCATCGTGATGAGCATGCACCCTGAGGCGGAATCGGACGTGCAGGGCATGTGGAAGGTCAGTCGGATGATTGTGCACCACCTCACAAGCAGTGCGCTCATCGGGCATCCAGGTTTTGATTGTCAATGTAAACTTGATGGTCATGAATTTGACAAGTGCGCGACAGCATCCAGAAGAACACCGCCACTAGGGAAGCCGCTGAACTCGCCAACCGTAGTAAATCCGAGTTCCTGGCCAACATGTCCCACAAGATAAGGTTGGCCTGGTGGATTGGATATCTCAAAAAGTGAGTGCCACGGAACTAATTATTGAGCACAAGTTCGTTAACTAACATAACAATCAGTCGAAGCTGGTCGGATGACCATGGAGCAAGTCTCCTTCTCGCTCCGGCAGACTGTTTTAGGAATCGTCCGCGCATCACAGAACAACTTGGACCTCACTTACTAGATCCTGACATTTTAGACCAGCTCATTGGTGATTCCCTCCGCCTCCGGCAAGTTATCGCAGACCTAGTGGGCAACGCGATCAAGTTCACACCATCTAGACCTCCAAGAAGGGTCACGTCGCGCTCAGTTGCCGTCTACTCGCCCTTGACGATTCTAGTGTGTCCCTCGAGTTCTGCGTCTTGGACACCGGCATTGGTATTGCCAAGGACAAGCTGAATTTTAACTTTGACACTTTTGCACAGGCGGACGGTTCTACGACAAGGGTGCGTGCTGTTTTACCTTTCTGCATTTTTTTCTTGACACGCCAGCTTTTCTCAGAAGGAATACGGAGGAACGGAATAGGGCTGTTGATTTTGAAACGCCTCGTTGCTCTTATGGCTGGAAGTATGCGGGTTGAAAGCGAGATTGGCAAGGGTAGTAAGTTCTTCACCATCACGTCCCAAATTGGCCAGATGTCCATGGACGCGACGCTTGCCAAGATGGTGCCATTTGGGAACTATTTCATTCGTTGATATGCTATATGACAACATTGCGGTGGTGGATTGGATACAGGAACTCGGACTCAGGCCTTATGTGATTCACGATCCACTCAAAGTCGCAGATAAGGCTACATGCCCCCCCACATTGATACTATCGTCATCGATTCGCTCAATGTGGTAAGTTTCAATATCGTGTTTTACGGACAATGTACGGCAGACCAAGACGATCCATGAGTATGAGCATTTGCGGTACATACCCATCGTCTTATTAGCACTGGTGCGCCCCACAATCTGTGATATCTGTCTACCCTGTGCTGATCTGACGAGTTTCATCAAAACCTTCCTTGTTTGAACTGTACGTAACATTGCCTATCATATGACACTAGCTGCTGACCCATTGTTCCATGTAGTGAAATGGTGTCTGGATAACAGCATAAGCTCCAAGGTCACGACACCCATGAGCACACAGGACCTGGCGTCGGTGCTCATCTCCGCCCCTCGGAAGAAAAGAAGTAAAAACTAGCAATGTTTTCCATGTCCACTGTAAGGTATCTGGCCGGGAAACTCACATGACCTGTACCAGGCCCCTTGCGTGCCGCGCGTCTCCTTCATTCGTCCCTCGCTCACGCGTCCTCCTTCCTATCCTCCTTCCTTTCCTTCTCTCTCGCGCACTCGCCTTTCGACGTCATCTCCAACTCTGCGCCCAGGAACTGCGACAACACCCCAGTCCGATCACCTTCGACGTCACACGCCTCGCCTTCAACACCTCGCCCTCAATGCCTCGCTGCCAACGCCTCGCTCGCCCGCCACACGTCTACGCGCAGACACCATGACGCACGCACGACATCATCACCGCCCTACGCAAGGGCTCGCTGCCCATAGCGTCTCGCCCCCGATGTCATCACCTTGCTGCCTCACACTCTGGGACTTGGAGTAGCACTAGAGTAGCACTTTTGTATTTAAGATCAGTAGCCACCATTTTGTACAGTAGCTAATGGATCAAATGAACAGCTTTCTAGTATTCGCGTTGGCCCTCTCGTCTGCCTGAAGAACACTTTGACTCCCTCAAGATCTTCCTCTTTTCCTTCAAGAACACAGGCCCGGGCAGGCTTACAGGTGTGCAGACGGCAAGTGGACGTGTGCTTGCATTGATGCCTCAGTTGTCACGAGAGCGTTCTCAAAATGGAAAGTCGATAACTGTAGTCTGTAGATCCAAAAGTAGAAATGGCCCAAATGGGATGGCTTGAATCAGCTCAGCCAATGAGAGGCGTCGAGAGCATTCTCAAAATGGAAAGTAGATCCAAAAGTAGAAATGGCTTAAATGGGACGGCTCGAATTGGCTCAAGCCGCAAGCCGTGGCTTGGCTCGGTCCGGCTCACCCAATCTGGCCAAGCCGTTGCTGAGCTGAACCGAGCCAAGCCGAGCCGAGCCGTGACAGCACTAAAATGGATCTTTAAATTTACTAAGCAATGAAAAAATTCTTTCAGCTGTGGCATTTTTGTTTTATGAACGCACGTTCGTTTTTTTGTTCTGCCATCCTTCCTCTCTCCTCTGCCTTCCTTCTTCCTCTCTTTCCCCTTTCTTTCCCACTCTTCCTTCCCCAAGGTCCCAGTTCAAGACTCTCAAAACCCTGGTTTCCTCAAAATTTCACCAGCCTCATTGGAGTTTTCCTGTGAACTGTCGTTTCTGCAGGTGCATTTTTTGGTTCATTTTCACACGCTCTCTCTCATCCTCTCCCTCTCCTTACTACCACTCAAGCTGCTTCCCCACTCCCATATCCTGTGTCACTGCATTGGTGACAATGACAATGACTCAGGCATGGCCATGGCGACCTCACGACGGCCACGAATTGTGAGCATGGCCCATGGCCACTGTGACAATCTGGCAGCCATGACGGCAACATGCCCATGGCCATGATGACAGCAGGGGAAGCTTTCTCTTGCTTGCTCTCCCATCCTCTTGCATTTCTTTGCACTTCAATGCCCTTTTCTTTGCCACCTCCTCCAGCACATGTGATGACTCAGGCCAAGACCACAAGAACACTCAATGACCATGAAAACAATACTGTGCAACCATGAACCCAGTGCACTTTATCCTTTTCTTTTTTTTCTTTCTTTCTTTTTTACTTACACATTAAGCTCTGTCCGTGCATTTTTCTTTTTTTGTTTCTTTCAGGTGTGTTTTTTCTTTTTTTCTCGCTCTTTTTAACCTCTTCTCACAGCATGCCTGTTTTGCTTGGGCCTCGATACCGCCACAGATGGCCAAAATTCGATCACGTATGCACCCTCAATGGCCAACTCAACAACCGCGCTCCAGGGCGAACCTGTACGTGGATCTCTACGCCATTCAGCGCTGTCACAGCAGCACTCTCCCACCCACTGGCACCCATTCCCCTGCAGTGGCAACCATGACAACTTGGCCATGGATATGATGACCTCATGATGGCCACGACCATGTGTGTTTTTTTGTTTTCATTTCTATACAGTTTTTGATTTTTTCTTTTCCTCTCCACCTCCTATACATGCCAATTCCCAAGCACACGGCATTCCTCTCCCCTCCCCTCTGCTCTAGTTCACCCACACTGCCAAAAGGGGCCTCCTGTGAGCAACAGGTCAATGCAGCGCATGGATGTGGCCATTCACACACCAAAAACAGCTGTTCTCGCTGCTTTCAAATCCTTGTGCAGCCCTGGCCAACAATGGTGGGGTGTGCATGAACCCCAAATGGCACACAACTGTGCTTCCTGCATGTGTGACATTCTCGCATTCTCTCTCAACCTCTCTCACCTCTCCTTTCCATTATCCTGTGCATTTTCTCCTCTCCTTCCATTTGGATTGCTCTTTCTGACCAGTTCCAGTGACATGGCATGGTGAGCACTGGGTGGCATCCCAGCCACAAAATCTTTTCCCTTCCCCTATCTCCCCTCTCCACAGTCTCCAACCACAACCTCCCCTCTGGACACGGCCATGCGCGACGCCTAACCCTCCCTCTTCCCATCTGCCCCATCCATCTGACCCAGCCCCTTCGCTCCAGGTTTACCTCACATGGCACGCATGTACGTGGTTGTTTGCAGGCCCACAGGCAGCCATTCTCCCGGCTTCCAAATCCTCCAAATATTACTGGCTTTTATTTTGCCACGCACATGTCTGTTTTTCCTTTCATTTTCGTGTGTTTTCTTGCTTTTCAGTTTCACTCTAATCCACTCCACATTCGAATATCTCACCACATGCAGCACGCTTTCTCCCACATGTGCACTTTTCATGTGTGGAGCTCTGCTTAGTTTTATCATATTCCTTGCTTTCCTCTGTTGCATGCATGATTTTCACACATCACAGTGGTGGGGTGTCTTACCAGTGCATGCATGTGTGCCTTCTTCCTTTTCTTTCCTCTTGAGTTACCCATTTCTGACCAAAGGACATGTTCACAACACATACAAAAACCATTTTCCTTTTACGTTTACTTCTTACCTTTTGCTATGGACTGCTTGCTTTTGTACGTCCCTTTACTTACTGGTCTTGTGATCTCTTACGTCTTGTGATCCCTTCTGTGTTATCATGTGATCCATACACGTCCAGGTAACACTGGATTGCTGTTACTTTCTCTTTGTTTGGTTCTCTTTCCATTTATATTCACTTATTAGTTTCGACTGTGCAATGCTGTGCACCTACTGTGCAGCACAGTTACTTGGTTCTGACTCATTCGTGGCCTCATTCCTATGACTCCTACTATACTAGTAGCACAATCAAAGCGCAGCTATTGCTGCGCTTCTCCTGTATATATAAGCTCAGTACTTTGTGACCAAAGCCCTAAGCTTGGTCTCTTGTAGAATCCAACCTACTCTTGTCCAACATATTTGCCTGCAACCCACTTCGCTCCTAATCCTCAAACCACATCCACCTCTCCATTTCATCAACTCTTCACACACCATCCACCATCTACTCTTCGCCTTTCCCTTCCTTCCCTAAGAGTCTCTCTTCACTCCCCTGAGAAGAGCTCTCCTCCTTTAAGACCTACCTTCCTCTACTCTCTCTGCATTGTTCAAGGTCCCCAACGGACTTGAACACATATAGCTAGTGGAACCAGCCCTAGTCTATCCCATTACAAACTCACCCTAGCTTCTCAATGGACTAAGTCGTACTAGGAAGGGTCTATTGGCCATAACCTGTTTAGCATTAAACACTTCAACTGCTGCAGGGATCCTTACTCATTATACACGGGAACCAGCCCGTTTCTTGAACACCTCTCTATCATCGACTTGTTTTTACACTTGTGAACTGACACAGCTAGTTACCGTGACATCAGACCAAGCTTAACGTTTGACCACGGCTTCTACCTCAAATACTCTTGTCATCCCTGAATGCTCTATCGAACCAGCTTCCTCATCTAACCCTCTTCAACACCGAACCGTCACTTGACATAACCAAGACAATCTACCTGAACGTATCACTGGTAAAGCCTTTTGGCACCCCAATGAACCTGAAGTAGGATACTACTTCCACATCAAAAACCTTTATCAACCTATCAAATTTATCAACGGATGTTGGTATAAACTTGATAGACAAGAGTCAGACTTAACCTTGAATACGCCACTCACGAAGGCATTGTTCTCAATAACAAAGAACACGGTTTAGGAACTTGGGATCAATCAGACCCCCAGTACCAACTCTTTCAATACCTACCTTCACCCTCTCTCGGAAGACATCATTTATCTTCAGCAGAAGAATCCGAATGACCTTCCTCTCAACCTCGAACCAGACAACCTTCACCAAGGTTATCTCCTATACATCTAGCTGTAGAAGCTGCGCCAGCACCTGAACCACTTCCTGTACCAAAAAGGATCTTTGGTATTGGCTCACGTACCCACTCCTAGACCTCTTACCCCTCCTACTTCCACCTTCACCTCCTACTCCACCTCCTCCAACTATGGCTGCCATAGTCCCAATCCCTTCTAACGGAGCGGTCAGGGGAAACCCACCATCTATCTTTGATGGAGACCGCTCCCAATCCTCCAAATTCATGAGAGAGTTTGCCATCTTTTGCAATATGAATGATGAAAACTCCCTCTTCAACAATCCCTATAGACGAGTTAACGCTTGTCTATCCTTTATAAGGGGCCCTAATGTGGACCATTGGGTTGACACTCAACTGGAAACAAGTCAATAATAGCATCAACACTCTTGGAATACTCAGGACTGACGAAGTTCTATGGGACAACTTTAGAACTGCGTTTAACAATGCCTTCACTGACACTGATAAAAGGCAAACA
>JAGFNK010001033.1:0-16064 GCA_025769875.1 Russula earlei
TTACTCTAGCGTCTAAGCCAGGCAGAGGTAACACCTGCCAAGTGGCCTCAATCTTCTTCCATGGTTCACCTCTTCCTTGTTCCAAGAGCATTCCCTCGCATCTGTCGTCCGTCGTAGCCCGAATGCGATCTCCCAGGTGGAACGCCGTCGCGACTAGTGAGGTGGATCGTATCGGGGCCCGGGCGAGCAAGAGGAGATCTGAACCCTGGCGCCACGAAATTGGGAGGCTGGGATTGGCGAGAATTTCTCCGCTAACCACACGAACGCGAAAACGACGTCTCCGACACCCCAGCGATTGCCTCGCGGTCCGGTGCGGCCACCGCGGTGTACGATCGGGCGTAGGTGGTGTGATGGCCCGAGACGAAAAGGACTGGTGCCACCGGCGCCACCACCGGCCCTAGTGCCCGCGCTCCGTAGGACACCCGCCGGGCGGAAATTGAAGCTCCCGGGCCCGGTCGGGCGGATCGCTCCGCCTATCTCTGAGAGTCGGGACGCGGTTATGTGCTCCTGCTCCTGTCCATCTCCCCGATAAAACGAGAACGAACGGCTCTCAGGAGGAGGGTCGAATTCCATCTCGTCGGCAAAGAAGGAGCCATATGGAGACACGGTGCGCACGCGCCTTTCCTCCGGTCCCTCGCTCCCGGTTGAATGGCCCCCGGAGCTAGTCGACGTCCCATCCTGGGAAGTGTTTGATGGCGGTGAATCATGTATCCAGAACTTGTGCTCCGTCGTGGCCATTGTCTGCGCTGGGGGGGGACGATGCCAAGGGGGATGTCCCGGAATGCCCGGGGGGGGGAAACGAGGTGGGCGTGTGTGTGTCTTCCCTAATGACGGCCTGGCATGACGGGCGAGGACAGAGGATATGGAGGAATGTTGGTGTCGAGGAGGCATGAATAGTGCGTGGACACCTACGACAGGAACGATGCGTTGATGACGGTGGTCACGACTAGCAGGTTTTATACCAGGCATCATCTTTGACGTTCCCAGAAGAAACTGAAGCCCGAACAACGAACTACACACTTTTGGTAAGGACGCCTTTACCGGTAAGCCGATCTACTGCGTGGCACGACAGAATCTTAGCCACATTCACAGAACTGGACAGGCCCCCATCAGTGGGCATGCACTCTGTGGACAGAGCATGCTATATATGGCTCAAGACGATTTTGATCCGACTCGAGTATTTCCTGTGCGCATCACAGATTTCGCACATGAGTCGCAGAATAGATTATGCTTCTTTGATAACCCTGTCAACGTGGTGTTAGGTGATCTTCTGCGAGCGTCAAAGCCCTGGCTGGCCCGAGGTGTGTCAGTAAAATCGACAAACAAGTGACGGCCACGAGATCCCCGGTTGTTAGCGCCAGAAGACCCGATGCCAACTAATAGAGGGCTAACAGGAACCGCTGGGTAGAGATAGATGGAGGATCGCCCCAGTAAGCCAAGCCACCAGTAGAGTACTACTAGTGCACTATACCAGCGCCAGTTGTGGCAAGTCAGAAAGAAGTCAGAGGCTTACGTGTTCAACCATGAAATGGTTCAGCGGCGTTTTATCGTGTGTATCGCTCAATATAACACAGGATACTAGGTCAACATAGCTCATCCTTGCATCCCGTAACTACGTCGAACAAGAAAACGATACCTCAGCAACTCTGTGGTACCTACTTGGGGCCAAGTCCCCGTCCACGACCAGGGCCGCCACCCCGACCACGGAAGCCACCACCGCGCATGTCACCGTTGACTGGGGCACCGCCACGAGGTCGGCTGACGGGGCGTTCACCACGCTCCTTGCGGTCTCAACAGTTATGCGCATATTCTGACCATCCCCTACGTCAATACGAATACCACCCTCGCCACCCTGTGAGGTAGGAAGCGAAGCGATGATCGCACGGCGCGCGCCTCGACTGTGCTAAACTCCAGGAATGCACATGCCTTGTTCGCACAAGGTCAAGGTCCTTGATGGGTCCAAAACGATTGGTCAAAGTGTTCCTCAGCGCTGCTTCGGGACATTTTCTTGAACGCTCTTAAGGGAAGTTTGAGATGAGAGTTGTGTCACAAAAATGACACAATAACACTTTACCTTAACGAAGCACAGGGCATTTGACACGTTATTGGCGGCGACATACAATGGGTGAGGTTCGCGAGGCTGTTGCTGGGGTCTTGTGCCAGGAGCATGGTGGCTCACGGGCGTTTGAGTCCCACTCCCGGGGGATGACGAACTGGCGGCTGGTGCTTCGGAGGTACCGCGGGACTCTTGCGCCACAGCTGAACCCCACTTCTTCGGATTTGTCGCAGCCAGGTTGGCCCATGTCTTCGGCGCAGCTGGAGGAGGCGCAGGAGCAGGATGGTGATGCGCAGCAGGCGCGGGAGGCTGACTTGGAGCAGGGGAAGGAGCAGGTGGCGGAGCAGGTGATGCAGCTGGTGCAGGAGCTTCCGCAGCAAGAGAGGGTTCGCATTCAGAGGTTGGTGATTTTTCAGCCGGAGCTACGGAAGCTTCCTGTTCTGTCTGCACGTGTCCGTTAGTGTGGGGCTCCGGGGAAGGCGGCTCGTAGGAGCCCTCTTCTGTGGGAGCAGTAGAAGGGGCGAGAGAGGCCGTCTGTGCCGGCTCGGCAGCTGGAATATCAGCGGGAAGAGGAGCCGGGTCAGGGTACACGGGCGATGCGGTTGGTGTGCAACCTCCTCGTTGAGGGGCGGGGTACTAGGCTCGGCCTCATTGTGAGCTTGCTCCGGCTCGCCCTCATCGCTCTCCTCCACATTCTCATCCTTGAGGAAGCGGAAGATGTCGTTCAGGACAAAGTAACCATTGGGTTGCTCAGCGAGGAAGAAAGTCTGAACAAACTTCCTCCACGGCTCGCCGCGATTTGACATTTCACCGATCACTTGAATGATGATACCACCGTTGGTAGAGGACTGTGCATCAACTGAATGGATGAAGACCTTGCAGTCCTCAAATCCAATGGAGGTGATCTTGTTGTGAATTTCCTTTCAAATTTTTGAGACAGCTGGACCAAAAAAACACCCGAGTGAGGAGACGAACCTGCTGACCGAAACAGGGTGTGCCATCTTCTCCTTCCGTACCGTGGATGAAGGTAGATGTTTTGTTGTAGAAACAGTGCAGACGATGAGGCGACTTATTCACATGCGTATAGTATTGAGGCACAAACTGCCATCCCACTTCGGATGGGATGACATAACCAGAAGATGAGGAGTCACTGTTGGAAGGAGTGGTATTCGTCATGATGGGGTAGAATATGCTACGGGGGGGTCAGAGTGAAAAGTGATGGTGAGTGTGCAGAAATGTACCTACCGATGAGAGCAAAAAGGGTGAGAGAGAAGAATGCGCGGAGAAATCTAAGAGGACGGTCTGAAGGCAGTTGGATGGATCAACGTCGTCGATGACGGGGGGGGAGGCGTACGCAACACTCAACGCAGCCAGCCATCAAAAGTTCTCAGCGCCAACTCTCGGCATCTTCCGTGTCACCCTCTATATATGGTATCTTAACTACTCGTACCGACATCCAGCAGTACTCATCTATGCCCCGACCACGAGAACAGGTTTGAAGCTCACGATTTCCTCGTATAATAGCTCCTTCAGTTGCTCGCGACTGATATCGTCCTTGTGTACTGCACGAGGTTCAGTCTGATGACATCAGCGAAGCGCTAGGTATGCACGCACAGTCGAATTCGAAAAACTCTGGATCTAGAGGAGGGGCTACCGGTTCATCGTCGGGGTCATGCTGGTAGCAAATGTGAGATGGTGTGACGGCTGCTCCCACATCGACGTACATAAGCCTCGAGATATGGGTGCGCAAGCGCCTGCTCAACAGTTATGCGCTTCTTCGGATCAAATGTCTAAAAGAACAGTGTCGTTGAGGGCAACAACCCAGAAGAAGGAAGCGTAACTTACCAGGGTTTTCGTCAGGAAATCAATCGCCAGTGGATTCGCGTTGGGGAAAATGGTCTGAAAAGTCTTCTTCTTTCGGAATGGTAAAGCGCGAATGTAGTCGCGAGATCGACGTGTATTAATGGCGTAAAACTCGTCCAGAGTCGGCGTACCAAGGACATCCAGAATCAGAGAAAGTTGGTGGTGATAATCGCGACCAGGAAAGAGCGGTTTTCCCGACAACATCTCTGCGAGAATGCACCCGATCGACCAAACATCAATGGCCTAACGGATGGGGAGTCCATAAAATGTTCAAGTACTACGAGAGGACGTACCTTAGTGTACTGTTTAAATGTGAGCATGATCTCTGGCGCACGATACCACCGGGTCGCCACATATTCGGTCATAAATCCCGTCTCGGTCCCCGACGGTTCGGCGGTCTTTACAGATCGTGCCAATCCAAAGTCGCAGACCTTTAGGATCACAATTGGCATTCAGCAGAAGATTCGATGGTTTGAGATCGCGGTGTATGACATCGGCTGAGTGCAGCGCCTTGAGAGCGCGCAATGTCTGGTAGACAAAATACTGTGCATGATCATCAGAGAGATCTTGAGTGCGGATAACTCGATGCATGTCAGTTTCCATCAATTCTTGGATCACTGGGCGTGAAATCAGCGCCCGCCGTAAATGAACGGAACGGAACTTTTACGGTAAACCTCTTTGAAGGCCTCCAGCGAAGCTGGTTTGATAATGTCCAGAATGGAGATTATCTGTACAACCGTCAGTGCCGGCCACTTCAATAACATTCAAAAGTTTGCGAGGAGGCTGATAGCAGGAACAGACACCCTCGCTGGGCAAAAAGCCAAAGACATGCATACTTACGTTCTCGCTTACGCCTGCCTCGCTCAAAAATTTGAGGAGTTTGAGTTCTCGTAGCGTGCGCAGGCAGAACATTGAGTGGTCGAAAGGCATGATCTTCTTTATTGCGACCTTGCGACCAGTCGGTCGGTGGGTCGCCGAGCATACGATTCCATACGCGCCCTCGCCCACGACGTCGAGGACTTGATACTGGCTACCTACAAAGGACAACTCTCCCATTATTACAATTATGGGACCAAGGCAAGGAGACCACATACCGACATTGAATCGCACCTTCCTCGGTGTTGGTTGAGGTTGGGAAGCGGCATGGCCGTGCTTGGTCTTCTTTTGCGTGGGGGCTGCAACATCGGTCATGTTTGTGATGTAGGTTAGGTGATGGTCGGAAAGAAAGGGGTGCCCCGCACAGGCCCAGAACAAAAAGTGAGCACAAGCGCCTTGGAATGGTTTGGCATAGGGGTCAATGGCCTTATTTGGACGGCTTCACAGCTCTTTGCTTTCACACCGCTTTGTAAACGTCGTCGTCGTCGTCGTCGTCGTCGTCAAGCGGTCAATCCTTCCCGTGTGACCGCCGGGCTTGAACCATCTTCCGACTTTGTTCTTCCTTGAAATTCTTTATAGCCCTTCCATTCCCACACAACCTTCTTTCACCCTGCTCTCGCCTCCCCCTCTACTCCTCCTGTCAAGGTCATTTTGATGGCATTGATGCCATACAATCCTAATCATGGTTACCGCCAAGCCAAGGCGGCCGCGCAGATCTGATTCATATCATTGGTGAACTTTCCCAGGAGACATGCTCAGTTTCATGTCGCAATCCCAAGTTGATGGTCATGGTAACCTCCCGACCGTCCTTTCCAGAGGTATCGTTCCATCAGTCGCCATGGACAGACTATTATCAAAGCTTAATGTAATGTTTCTCCGCACTGGGCACCACTAGATCATAAGCAGCTTTACCTCACCAGGTTGCATTATACAGTATGGATGGCATAAGCCTAAATTTCAGACCGACAACGCCTCTGAGCCAGATATACTGCGCAGCCACTTTGCAGACCGTGGTGTCGTGGTCGTTTGTTCCTTGTTACCGTGGCCTTTGGGTTCAATGCTCAGTGGTCTCGAACCCGTAAGTGGCGTGCGACAGTCAGGTAGAACTGTGATTAGTGAGGGTACTTGGTTATACCGGCAGCTGCGGACTATCAGAACCGAAGCCCATTCAGCGTGCAGCAGATCGGTGCATGGTGATGTTGTTTGGTCGTTCAGACGATCACGAGAGCCCATCCCTTCGTGATAAGGCCGAACTTGGGGAAGTCCCGCCACGAGTTGCCATGAAACTGCCGCAGAGCCGTCGCGATAAGGGTAGATAGGGCTCGTTCCGTTGCGGAGATGCCGCTGCGTAAATTTACAAACGAGGGATGCCAGTAGCCCACAGAGTGGACGGGGCGGGATATGTGGGGGGGGGGACCGTACGTGCGCATATACGTCATTAAATTTATTCAATTTAATCGCGCCACCCAGCCGTGAGCCCGTCCCTTCCTGATGTCTTCCTCAAAGTCCGTCTTTCTAATCTTATTTTCCATCCTTGTCGTTTGCCTTCCAGGTAGTGGCGTCCATGCATTTGGTGCTGGCAACATTCCCTCGTGAGTGGCTTGCTGGGCAAAAAACGACACATCCATGACTCCATTCCATCTGCGTACAATGCTGATGAGATCTACCCATCAGATTCGCATACCTGGAGGGTCGCGCATTCCGCCACGGCGATATTGTGGGTATTCTTCTTCAAGACAACTGGGATGCTTATCATGCACCTGATCCACGATGCAGGAGGACACCCTATCCGAGCTGGCCAAGAAGACCGGTGGATTTGCTCTCGGTGCACTTATTGGGAAAGGGGGGTCGAAGTTTGGCGGGCTGGATATTAAACGCGTCTACTTTGGGTCTGCTATTCCTTTTCCTGTCTTCAAGAGGCTCATCCCTTTTATATAGGAACTGGCTCAGAGATTATAGTCAGGTTCGTTGTGTAAAAGTGATGAGATTCGGGTCACCCTTGCTGATATTGGCGTTGAAAGGCTGTGGATATAGCAAGTCTAAAGAAAGTCCCTCTCCAGGTAGACTTTACTTGTCTAAGACTCGGAAACTGTTCTCAGCCTATGGTCCCGCTTTCTAGACGATCATCAATTTGTGCATGGCCCTTGGATTCTTCGTTAGTCCGTTTCGAACATATGACATCATTCATCAAGCCCTCCCCCTTTTTTCCCTCGCAGGCTCATGGATATGCGACTGAAGAGTTTGAGGTGACTGTGGAAAGGCTTGGTGTGTATCTTCCGGTATGAATTCTTTTGAATATTACCTCTGGAGTTCGCTCATTTTTCATCGTCCAGGTAGAACATATTGACAACCCCAAGGGCTATGGCAATGGCGAAGATGCGCGGCATTATGATAGGAGGCTACGAGGGCCAGTAGATGTAAGTACAGCAGATGTCCTCATTCTATTTGGCTCAATCTCGATCAATCAACATAGCCTAGGGAATTGGAGGTCGACCCCCGCACGGGCATGAAGAATTACATTGCGAACGGTAGACACCGTAGCCCTCACCCATATTCCATGCTAATCAGTGTATGTCAGATCTGTGGTTCGTGATACCTCAAAGGCTTTCATACGCCGCACCGTTGAACGATGCATCCATATTGGTCGGCAGCACCGTGCTCAGGGAAGGAAGCAGGACGAATACGAAGCCTATCGCTCCTTGGACAAGCTGTCCGTCCTGGGTCCTCAACATCGTGTGTTGGCTGACGAGTGCTTGTTATACAGTTACACACCCTGGAGGACTTCACAGCGCATTCAAATTTTTGCGAACTCGCTCTTGTTTCGATGGGCCATTCCGATGTCTTCGTTCATGTCGGCGAACATGTGCGCATCCAGGCACCCGACGGTAGATATGTCGCCCCTCTGGTCACCGGAACATTCGGATCTAGTGATTTCTGTTCAGCTTGTTGGGCGGTAAGTTCTAAAGTGAATCGACGTATCCTGTCTCTCACAGAATAATACAGAAGCAAGTGATCACATTGTAAGACTTCTTATTTAGTCAACAGTACCTCACAGTTAACACTCTGGCCATTCATCGAGTGAGGCATCCGTTTCTGACCTCAACAAGGCAATGGATTCTGCACTCTCCCGCTCAGCGTCGGTAGGGAGGTCCCCGGCAGACACACTCCGGGATCTCCGATTCCGATTGCCTGGGGGAGCTGGATCTGAAATGGCTCGTGATATGAAAGGAATCGAGCGAATTCGTGATGCTCTGTTCACGGTGGCAAGCCTCCAGGAGAAATGAGTCCTCAGGAATTACATACTGTCCTTTGGCAAGTCCTTTGCTTCAGAGATTCAGGTTGGGTGCTTTCTTGGCATAGGTGTGACCTCTGACCTCCGTTCTAGTGGTAAAGGTGATCGAGAACACCATCGGTAGGTCGAGCGTCGATCGGCAGGTGCTATGTTTGAGACTATCCATGGTTTTGTCTTTAGAAAAAATCCCTGGATTGGGACCATTGATTGAGAAGATCAAGGATTCGATCTCAGGTGAGCGGGAGAATAAGGATTGCTGCTGTCGTAACATCTTACGGTCTCAAGTCTTCGTATTAACTACGCTTGAGGTTGGTTGCAAACCTCATTTCGCTCCTCGTAGTTCATCCATCCATCCAGCCGTTCCTAAAGCCCATTTATCATCTGCCAACACACAACTGATGTCGGCTTCGTCCGAGGTCATCAATAATCGTGATCAGTGGGAGGTTTGTCACTCCTGATAGATAAAAAACGCCGAGTGCTGTTGATCGATCCAATTGCCGCTGTAGGTGTTCGACAATCCAGGGGCGGTGAGTCGAACGCACTCCTGCCGGTGAATTCTGCGTAACCCGTAGCCGGTAGTCGGACCCGACCCACTCATTCTTGAGCAAAGATCATTTCGTGCGTAGTTGTTATATGGCTGTGTATCGGTACTGATCAGGTATCGCCTAGGATTTGATACTTAATGAACCTGCCGGGTATATCGCCAAGATAGTCGTGGTATGGTTGTATCCTTCTGCGCGAAACTGAATTGTCTTACTCTCTGTTTAGAAACATACCGTGGCGTTGGTCATTAAAGCATTGGATGATAATTCCGTGGATGTGAGGTCAACGACAGATGAGATATTACAGTGCCTGTTTGTATCTCGTCCATCATTTGCAAACGTTTCGCTCAACCATCGTAGATTTCATCCAGACTTTCAAATCCACAACTCGCAGATTCAGCGCGAAATGCTGGACGGTATAAGACTCTGGTTACAATCCCAAGGTCCCAGGCAAAGTGCGATTCTTGCGCGTTTATCAAAGCAAAGCGTTCGTGATCATAGAAACGTGCGCCTCGAGGATGAAACTGGTTCATCTGCGGCCCAGGGCCCATTCGAAACCACCAGCATTGGGTCGCAGACGCAAGGAAACGTATCCGGTTACATGCAAAGGAACCCGGGTATAGCACAGGCACAAGGATCGTACAATATGTTTGGTGGGGGATTAGGAGGACAACGTGAATCCGGTGCGCCGGAGACGACAGGTCTTGTGGCAATATCAATACTTGGTGGAGGACAAGCGAGCAACCTCTACGGGAACAGCCCCGGACCTTTCTCATCTCGACCGAACATATCGTATCCAGGCGGACCGCCATCGGGCGCGCCTCCAGCACATCCGCAATATCAGTCGTACTCAGGCTCATACAACGAACCCCCATACGGATACCAACCTCCTTTCCAAACAGGCTTCTCAGCTGCGCCAGAGCAGTCGTCTTATTTGTTTCCAGGGTCGGTCCTCGGGGCCCTGGACTACCCTATCCTGGCGGCCCTCCGCCGAGCCCCCCGAGATCGTCTTATCTGGGGTCATCTTATCCTGGACAGTCGTCGTATTCAGGTCAACAGGGGACTGTATTTCTGAGGATGCCTAGTCCCGGTGACAGTAGTCCTGGGTATGAGTCGCCACCCGTCCCTCCGTCGAACCAATCCGGCACTGCACATGGCTTCTCGTCGCAAGGTGGACCTCACTTCCCAGATCCGGATTCCCTAAATCAGTCTGCCTATGGATCAGCGAGTCATGCACATGGCACATACCGACCAGAATACTAAATAGTCAAGATGCATAACACCCTGCCACTTGCAAGGTGTCTTTCCTAATAGTCACTGAGTTGTTGTTAGTGTGGTGTGAACCAAAGTCGCAATCCATGGCATGCTCAGGAGTGTTTGTGTGTAATCTGTACAATGGACATATGCATTGATGCAAAAAATACGCCAGCAACATGAAACTGCCAAGACTTGTCCACGGCCGCTAATGATCATGACACGGCATAACGACAAGAAGCCAGAAACCGGCCACGTCGGTACTTATTCAAGCGGAATTGGGTACGAGCAATAGAGAGGAAATATGTAACGAATCATTCACTGTGGACGACACGCATGAGGCCAGGTATATTCCTAACATGGCTGAGAGCAACGGGTTTTCGAGGATCCACCGGTACATTCGAATTCTGGTTCTCACACATTGCGGGACACGCAGAGTAAAACACCTGGACGTTATAATCACCGCTCTTGGTCTGTCGAATGGTATACCGCCACCTAGATGGACACGATTGTCGTCATCTTTGTGCGCGATCGACTCGCGGAAGAGAAGGAGAGAAGGGAACAGAGGAGAGAGGACGTACTCATCATCCACAAGGGCGGGTGACATGTCGGTTCACTGCTTGCGCGCGCTTGAGCAGTTCGTGCGCGCGAGGCGCAACAGCACCTCCGCGTTGACCGCATCGCGCAACCAGCGTCTTGTTGTACGTCAGGGCCTGCGGCGCCTTGCCGCTCATTCGGGACCTGCTGACCGCCGGGTGCGTGCGCCGTCCGCCGGAGGAGTACGTCAGGTTGAGGAGGTCCGAAGGGGGAGAGCGCAACCGGAGGAGGAAGGGCATGGCGCGGAGCAGGCTGCGCGGGAGAGCGGCGGAGGCGACGGTTTCGGCGCGTCGCTGGTTGCCGTCGCGCCTGACGGGGACGGGAGCATGGTCGACGCAGCAGCAGCTGCTGCTGCTGCCGCGGCCGCTCCTTCTCCCGGAGACGGCAGGGGCGGGTCGGCCGCCGAGGGCGATGGCGAAGGCGAAGGAGGGGTTGCTTGGTAGGTGTAGGAGGAGGGGGGGAACGAGCGTGAGGAGGACGAGGGAAGATGTGCGGGCCGTCGTGGATGTGTCGGTGTCTGGGTGGGAGGTGGAGGTGGAGGTGGAGGGAGAAGAAGAGGAAGAGACAGGGATGCCTAAAGGGGTATCCTCGAGCTTCACCCTGGAGGAGGACGCCCGCCCGCCCACGGCGCCAGGCGCGAAATGCGCGCGCCCGCGGCGACTGCGCTGCATCGCGTGCGCTGCTGTCCCTGCGACGATACTGCGGTGACCGATGGGTCATCGGGGGGACGGTGAGGAACTGTCCGGAGGTGGACATGGTGTGGTTCGGAGGTGTATCGTAAGGGAATGTGGAGTTGACAATGTGGATTTTATACGTCGATACCCACGTTCAAGGTGAGGTGCGTTAAAGCATGTCATGTCGTACAATCCTAGGGTGCCCTGCTCCATGTAGGACACAAAAGTTGCCGCAACCCTCACCCATGTCGAACTGCTGACCGTACAGCATTTGGTAACTTTTGAGGCACCACAACACACAGCCACGTCACGGATAATCAAATGTTCATTCAGTGGGCGCACTGCTGAACGACGAACTGCGGTGCCAATATAGCAGATACAACCAGAACAAATGCACCCATTCGAACCTGAGATGATGGCACGGTTTATAGCACGAGGACAATCAGGACATGGGATGGGACATAAACCTTGCCCTTATGCAAGGAAAAGCAACGCGAACACGTGTAGCAACTAAAAAGCAAAAAACATGCGGTCAATTGATCCCGGTCCACTCCTCAAACTCATGCCGTTGGAGTCCCTTTGTCATGGTTTTTCCCTTCCGAGGAACAACATCCGAGCCTGGATCTGTTTCGCACGCCTATCATGCCCTCGTGGTCGGCGTTGAGTCAGAGAGGCCCAACGGCGTGAGAAAATAATGGCACGCACTCTCGCCCGTCAGAATGTCATGAGCAATGGGACGGCTCCCAGATGTGATGTATCGCGTAGAACACCTCTGGCGACCAGTGGCTGCTTTAATAGTTCTCTCAGCTCTGCCTTGAGCTGGCCGGACTTGACGTCGTGAGCCTTGTGCAGCTGCTTAGTGTGACCATCTCTGTCGTCGTCGGTTTACGTCAATGCATGAAACGCTATTACTGAGGACCTCGGAGCGCACTCGGAGTGATAATCGGAGTCAAGATCAATGTCCAGCGCCTCTGCCGTTGCGTGCATCCATTTTTTCTCATGGTTAGCTTTATTCTCCTGATGCTGTAGTGCATCGATCTCTTTTGCGACCCGTATGCGCCTTTTTAGCTTGTCCAAGAAGTGATGATCGACGATCATCTCTGGGATGTCCGTGACCTCTGATCGTTCATCAACACAGGCTGAGGGGACTGAATAGACAACACCCACGACGACCGAGATTTCCAAACAGCGTACGTACGACACGTCGCTCATCTGGTGCGCACATCAAAAGACTGAAGCCATCTCGCTGGGCTCGTGCCGTACCCAGTACGGTGGATGTAGGTATCTACAGTCCGCGGAATTTGATAGTGGACAACATGGGAAACCAATGGGATGTCGAGCCCTCGCGCGGCAATGTCGGTCGAGAGTAGGATAGAGTGAGCATGTGACTTGAAGCTGATCAAGATGAGTGAGTTACCACATGGGTTCGGGCCACGTCCGAACACGCACCGATCGAGGTTCTTAAGGCGTTGGCGTTGCTCAAGTTGGGAGTGAAGCAGGAACGTGGGCAAGCGGAGTAGCTCGAGAAGAGGTGATAATCTACGAATTCCGTCTATCGATGATAAGAACACAAGGGTACGCCCAGGGTATCGCAGAAGGAAATGATAAAGATGGACATCCTGCCGCAGTTCACTCATTGGGTAGCATGGCAAATGAGCAACACGAACCTTGTCGGTAGCAAGACATTCGATCTTGGATTCTTTCAATGTAGGGACTACCCCGCCTTTTGGGCTTATGTCTATGATTTCTGGCTCAGGGTCTCTGAAGTCAAGTCGCAAGAGCAAATCGTCAAGAGTAGAGGCAGGTCGCCCGTCGTTCCTTTGGAGCCCTTTGGGCCGCCACCCTTCTTCAAATTTTGCTGGAGCTCCTTACTGAGAGTCGCAGAGAACACAAACGTCTGCATGGGAGGTGACGAATTTGCATCGTTGGGGGAGAATGTTGATGGGTCCTCAGAATGAAACTCTGGATCTGTCACAGCCTGGCTATCAAAATTCAACGAGTAGTGGGGTGCGAACTTGTGAATGGGACATGAGACTTACCGGAACCGTCTTTGGGTTAATTTTAAGATATTGTCCAATTCTGCGAAGTGACCTGTCTCGATCATCCTGTCTGCTTCATCCAGGACAAGAAACCGCAGATTCTTCAAATCCTCTGCAAGTTCGTCGTCCTAATCGTGTTAATTCAACATACGACTTGGTGGTTCTAAATGACTTACCCCGTCAAGAATATCCCACAATCTTCCAGGAGTGGCGACGAGAACATCAACACCCCGTCTCAGTATCCGTGCTTGCTTCTGCATTGACATCCCACCCACGATTGCAGCAACTCACAGGTGGTGGTGCGTGAGGCGTCACATGTCCTTTCTCTTTCCCCTTGTCAGAAGCCTTTCGTTTTCCTTTCTTAGGCTCCCCGTCTGCGATTTCAGAAATTTCATGATGGTTTAAACAGGTATTGATATGCGCAGAGACTTGAAGGGCGAGTTCGCGAGTGGGTGCAAGAACCAAGGCCCGTAAGGGACGACGGACTTCGTTTTGGATGACGATGTAGAGACACCAGTAAGGAGTTCATGGAGAATGGGTAGGCCATAAGCGAGAGTTTTCCCAGAGCCCTAAGTACCAGAGGGAGGGTGACATGAAGTACGAGAGAAACGACCGTCACTTACGGTCTCGGCGACACCAATTACGTCACGCCCAGAACAAGCCTTTGGGATGGCTCGAGACTGAATCGGGGTTGGGCTACGAAATTCTGTGAATGAAGGGCAGCATATAGCTGAGGATGGGGGCGAAGGAGTGCCATGCCGGTAACAGGTGTTCCGCTGGGACAAGATGAACACCAATGTCGGAACAGACAAAGGAAGGCAGCACATACAGTCGAACGTCGTGATAACATCAGATCGACTCTCGAGGGTCGCACGGGGTCGGGGTCGGGAGTAGCCACTTTTATAGATGGGATGCCATCCTGCACGCCAGGTTCACCCTCGTCCGGGTTAAGAGTCGATGTCCGTTTGGAGTCGTCCACCTAATATTTATCACGCACCGCATTACATCCAAGAGGAGGTGCTCACCAGAAACTTGGCAACGCGCCCGTTTGCCATTTGCTCGAATATGACCTGGACGCCCTCTACTTCTTCCAATCCGAGTAGTCCCTCATCGAAATCAAGGCCAGCGGTACGTGAACGAACGACAGGCCTCCACGACAAATCATCCAGAGATGTGTGTACCGTCTTGCGTTTCTTTGAGAAGTCCGAGACAGGCAACGACCTCCTTCGTTTTTTCGCTGCCGCCGGCATGGTAGATTGATTTTGATGATGGCTGGGAGCGCCCGGACCGGGCTGTCCTCCACCAATATCATCAAAATCTACGACCACACCTGGTCGCTCTGCGCCAATGCACATCCCTCAACCGCCGCATAGCGCAGGGGCAACCCAATCAGGTATTCGTTCATTTTCCACCTGTTTATCAGCTCTTTCATTTGGTAGGCTTTCGCGCGCACATCGAGCCCGAACAGATACCTTCGCCCGTGGATGGCATTGAAGGGGATCGTGCGAAATGGGAAAACCAGGCATATATGACCCTTCCTGGTACTCATGTTCCTCAATCTACCACAGACTTTATTGCAATCGACCAGGGCACGTATGCGTCTTTCCTGGTCCCAACCACCTTCTGAAAGTTCAGCAGGTAACTCCTCGCCAAAGTTCATCCGTGTCTCTACTTGGAACATCCCAAATTCTTCTCGTCTTGCGGAGGATCTCAGCATTCCTTTAGTAGCCATTATCCAGCCGTTTGCCGAGCTGGACGACCGGGAGGAACCCATTCCGCTTGTCCAGACCGGAATTCGGGTCCCGCTCGTTGCGAGAAGTGTGGAGGATATGTGAATCCGTGGTGCACTGGGTGTCTGGTGGAACCAAGTGGAAGTGCAATTTGTGCGCACACGAAACTCGTGGTGAGTCGGCCGAAGTGCAAACATTGACGTTGGGCTTACCCCGGCAAATGGAAAAGTCGAACCCCACTACTTTTCCGCCCTTGATGCCAACTTCGCTCGCCTTGATTACTTGGAACGTCCTGAGCTGCGGAAGGGAACCATTGACTTTGATGTCTCGCAATGGACCGACTACTGGGCGTCCAATCCACTCAAACCTCCGAGCACGTCGCCTGCGGATCCTGCTCTTAGCAATGCGGCACGAAATCCCCAAAGCATGCGATACGTATTCGTATTGGATGTGTCCGACACATCCATGCGCTCCGGCTTTCTCGCCTCAGCATGTGTTGCTCTCCGGGCAATTCTCTATGGTCGCGTCTCCGAAGACGGGTCAGAAGTAGCGCAGGCATGCTTACCATCATGCTGTACCATTGCATTAGTCACGTTTGAAGATGTGCTCCATTTTTATGAGCTCTCGGTATGCACCATTCTGGTTTCGATGGCGCTTAGAGATTGACCGATTCTTTCAGCCTAATCAAACCTCCCCCAGACAGCTAGTTGTTGCTGACGTTGACGATGTTTTCCCCCATTACCGCCCACCGCTTATTCGTAGACCCTCACCAATGCCGGTGCGCCAACTCATTCCATTGATTCGGAGGAAGCCCATTATCTCCTTGCCCTAGAGCAGTGATTGAAAGCTTGCTTGACAACCTCCAGCAGCGCCATGCATCCATGTCTCCTGGTGTTACTTCGCGGTCATGTTTGGGCTCTGCCCTCCGTGTGAGTCTCGATGCTCTGGTATGTGCTACATCACTATACTCTTATCATTGGCTTCACGGTCGTCGTCTTGTCAAAGGCATACACTGGCGGTCATGTGGTGTCCTTTATTTCCACTCTTCCTGGACTTGGTCCTGGCAGACTGGTTCCACTCGAGAAATTCAATCGCGACGAGGCGTGGGACGATATAAAGTTCTATGTCCCTCGTGATATAG
>JAGFNK010001034.1:0-16036 GCA_025769875.1 Russula earlei
AAGGAAGGGTCCTTCAAGGACCCTCTCCGGAGAATGGTTCATGACAAGCACCACCCCAGAAGACCAAGAAGGCCCTGGCCACAAATTTAGCTACAACACCCCACAGAAGGAGCAGTAGCTGCCACCATGCCATCATCATAGGAGGAGCCCCTGATGCCAACAGCACACTGCACACCACCTCCCACATTGCCTCCCCACCCATTCATGTGCTCTCACCCACATCTGCTGCCACCACCTGCAGTGGAGACAACCCCACTGCTGCTGCTGCAAGATGACAAACATCACCCCTGCGCAAGCCACCCCCATGCAGCTGCCATCTCATCACCACCACCCTTGTCTCCATTGCCTCTGTTTCCCATCTTCCTTGCCACTTCCATTGTCACCATCTCCAATCGCCACCTTTGCACCTTCCACAGCAACTGCTGTGACTGCCACCACAACTCAGATTTAAAAGGCTCAAAATGCTTGCATTCAGACGTTTGACCAAGGATGGTCAACATTTCAAGCCCCCAGGAGGTATAATGTAGCCATATTGCTGGCCTCAGAATCATGTGTGGAAACATGACATGACACTATGAGACTGATGCCTTCTCTCCCTTGCCACAGCTCCCTCCTATCCCTTGCCATCAACTGCACATGCATGCCACCTCCCTTGCACCCAACATCAAGCCCTTGCCACTGACCACATGTATTTGACACACTCATGAGATGTGATCGCATTCCAGGCCATTTGCCAGCACCTCAACCCCCTCACCCAGCCTCAAACTCCTTTTCACCATCTCCAACTCCTTTCATCATTTCCTGTCACAATAACCGGCACATTGGACCGGACTGGCAACCGGGCAAGCCAACCTGGACATATCTTGTGTTTCCCACATGTTCTTATGACTCATACTGCCTCACATGTACCACCTGGCTCTTGAATGTTCTAGTATGATCACCTTGTCATTTCCTTGAGGATGACTATTTGATATAGCATTCTGTACATATATAAACCTAACATTTGCTGAGAACAAGCCTTGAGCTTGTTCTCCTGTGAATATCACTGGATTCTCGCTTTGGAACTTGTAGGCTTGCAAGCAATCAAGCAATCGTCTCAAACACCTTCTTAATCTCCTAAGTCTTTGAATGCAAAGACTTATCATCTCTTTCCCCTCTCCATGGTACATATCTGCCTTGGCAGTATCATCACTGAGATCCCCGAATCTTGCAAGAATTTCTTGTTCTTGCTCAACTCAGTGTGTGCGACTCACACGTGAACTGAGTTGTCAGCAACACTGCCCCCAGTTGGTGACATTTCCTCTCCCTTTCATGCCCTTCATCTCTAGTACCTCCTTTCTTGTATATAAAACACCCTAGCTACTCTGTAGTAGGATAGTCAACTCAGAAGAATAAGATTCCCTTGCTTCCATCTATCTGTGTTAAGATTCTCTTGATTCTCCGACTGTCATCTATGACCGCTGACTCATCTGTGATTACTCATGTGTTTGCTTATTGATCTGCTTACTGATTGCTTACTGATCGCTGACTGATTGCTTACTGATTGCTTACTGAATGCTTACTGATTGCTGATAGATACTAGGAAAGAATGACTCACGCGTGAGTCATTTCTAACATTTTGAATTGCGCTTTTCGTATTTGAATACTACTGGTTTTCAGCTATGTGCACCCCGAGTTTCGTACGAATCGGATCAGTAGTTATCGAGATATTGTATAAATAGTCTGTGGTACCAAGAAGTCGAGCCTTACGCTCGACTTACACAATCTTACAAGATATCCATCTTGTCAACTATCTAAACAACTATAGTGCAGACTCTAACTGAAAGAGGTCCCTCTCTTTTCTACATTCAATCTTCCTGAGATAATATCAAAGGGTTCGAAGTCTAGTGCTTGAACTATATCAAGCAACTCTTTCACTAAAGAGTCGGTGCTAAGATCCGTCAGATCTTAACAATCTGCCTCTGTGAAGAACTCGAATGACTGCATGCACACCCACTTGCTACTCTCTCCCCCTCTCCCCTCTCTTCTCTTGGGACTGGTCAGTCCCACACTTACTCACTCAAGTGTCCCTGACATGCTTCACAGTGGTGGTGACAATGATATCACTGTCACAGCAGCAACCTCAACATGATGGCCATGACAACAACCATGACCATGGAATGGCACAAGCAGCCTCCATGAGTTTTCCTGTGTGCAGTCATTCTTGCATGTTGACCAGGTGCATTTTTCATCTTCATTTTTTGCAGGTTCTCATCCTATCTCACCTCCCCTTTCCTCCTTCCTCCAGATGATGATATTTGATATCTACAGTACATGACAGTTTACTTCTATGTTCCATGTTATGCATAATACAGCTTGTATATTGTATTCTACATACTAAAAAACTGGGTTCCTGCTGTCCAACACCCAAACTGAACTCCAATGCAATAAAATTGCCTACATTTGTTGAATTTGCTTTTTATTTTCCATGTGATGCATTGACTTCCAAAGGGCATTAACAAACTTTGGCATTGTTTGCATATCATGTGGTTGCATCACAACCTGGTGAATAGTGTTTAGTGGTCACCTGACTTGTCAGGGGAGGGGTTGAGCAAGGGGTGCTATTGTTTCACCTTTTGTGTTTCATCTATTGTACTGTGTAGGAAGGTATCTATAACGAGTGCTCAGTCTTATTGTAGAAGACTACACTAAGTGGGTATCCTGACCTATAACGAGTGCTACAAAAAAGTGTAATTAGTTGTGTACGTAGGTAACAAGAGTGTGACTAACCTCAGTCTTATTGTAGAAGACTGAGGGATGGGAAATAAACGAAAAATGAACTATATACATGTCCATGCAGTTTGTCATGCGCCACGTGAGTGTATGACCAAACTGTGACGCTGAGGCTGCACTCCAACATACTGATCCCTTTTTGCTACTGGTTCTAGCTTTTCCTTATTGTTCTGCTTATGGTACTGTACAGCCTCACTCCATACAGTATTTAAGTGCCTGTAGAAGCTGGGGAATGCCCCAAGCTTAGCTTTGTCTCATTTCCTGTTGCATCCTTTGCCCTGTATCCTCTTTCAATCACAACTTGTTGTGCTGGCCTACACTCTGCTTGACCTAAGCACACCTCAAGGAACCCTTGTGTTCCTCTTCCTCCTCTGCCTGTCACTCATAGTTCTCCTCTTCTGTGAAATTACCAGAAGATCAACTCTGTCTGTGGACTAGTCATAGTTTGGCTTAGTCTTGAGATGCTAAACCTTGAACTGGTCTCTCTGAGCTGGTCCTATTGAAACCATTGAACCAAGTCCAAGGACTTGGCCACTGAACCCCAAGCTAATGCTCAAACAGCTGTGATGCCATAACAAATGGACACATGTTCAATGTATGTGGAACACCTGGACAAAGGGGGCAAGTTAAGTGACATATGGCCTTGCTGTGGCTTGTAGTCAAAGTCATCAGAGCCCATGTCCCAGTTGAAAGGGTTCATGTCTTCAACCTTATCAGAGGGCAGGTGTCAGGACTCACTGTTGAACTATCCAGTTCAAGAACAAGAGCAAGGGGAAAGGTCAGAGACAAGTTGAATGAGTTCAATGATGATGTTGGCAACAAGGATGGTCCAAACAAGCAGCAGATACTAGAGAGGTACTGGTATTGGTAGTGAGAGGTGTTCACAGAGAGAGAAAGCCAGTTGTGCAAGATAGAGTGGTCACAAAGGAGTACCCTAGTAAAGAGAGTGCCACAAATCAAATGGACAGTCTGAGGACTGTCTGCTTCTTTATTGAGCACTTATATACTACAAAGAGATTGCTATACATGTTAGATGTGCAGCCAACTGGTGGCACGTGTATGGACAAAGCCAGACCATACATATAAATTTTGAATACTTGTTGTTCAAGTTTTCCCTCAGTCTTTCATACAATGGACTGAGGCCAGTACAACATCCTTTTACTGTTCTCTCTAAAATCTAACACTGTACATAGCAACAATCCCTTTAGGTTAGCTTACTAACTAATACCCTCTTTCATACACAAGACTGAGCAACAATCCCTTTAGCTTCAATGATACATAGAACAAGGTATAACTTTATCACCAAGCACAATGGAGGCACTACTACATTGGAGACCACACTTAGCAGGGATAAACCACCCCATAACTTTACTCACTGATCATGCCAACCTCACCTATTGGAAAAACCCCAGAAAGATAAACAGAAGAGTGGCTAGATGATTCACAGATCTACAAGACTATTCACTAAAGATACAGCACATCCCAGGAAAGAAGTACTCTGCAGCAGATCTTCTATCCAGACCACCTGATGCCAATAGAGGAGAAAACAATAATGAAGATATCACCATCCTTCCCCCAACCTTATTCATTCAAACCATTCTCATGGGATCAACCAGAGGATGTATTCAACAAGCCCAGAAACACCATAAAAACCTATGCTGAGAATGGTCCAGAACATTTGGTATATCAAAGAACATAGAAGGAGTCTGGAAAATGCAAGGCAAGCTCATGGTACCACCTGAATTATACCTCAAGCATTGAATCCTACAAGATTTCCATGACCACCCACCTGCTGGCCATCCTGGAAGGGATGAAACATTCCATAAAGTAATTCAAAGATACTGGTGGCTGTCAATGAATGTGTGGATCAGAAACTATGTGATGGGATGTGACACATGCCAACAAAACAAAATCTCTACTCATTGAACCAAAATACCATTATATTGGATCCCTTCCCATCAAGAAAACCTTCCATTTCAACAAATAGCTATGGATCTGATACCTAATTACCCAAGAGTAGAGGATTTGATGCAATCCTCACTATAGTCAACCACAGAGCATCAAGGGCAGCCATATTCCTACCATGCCAAATGATGATCACAGGACCACAAATTGCTCAACTATATCTTGAACACATGTACCCATGGTTTGGGCTCCCCACCAAAGTAATATCTGATCAAGACCCACAATTTATGTCACATTTTGGCAAAGCACTCAATGCATGACTAGGAATACAACAAAACTTATCAATCGCATTTCATCCCCAGACAGACAGTATATCTGAAAGGAATAACCAATGGGTTGAACAGTACCTCCAACTAGTCACACATGATCAAACTGATTGGAGCCAATGGCCACCCCCAGCCACTGCTGTCCACAATTCAAGAGTTAACAGCACTATCATCATGACCCCATCAGAAGCCCTATTAGGCTACAGCCCAATGAATTCCCCCTCACTAGCCATCCCCACAAACAATCAAATTTGTAGAAAATCACATGAGGATGCCAGAAACCAAAAGAGCCCAAGCTATTGCAGCTATTAACAGGATGGCCCAAAACTCCCCTACACCTATGACAACCTTCAAGGAAGGACAAAAGGTTTGGCTTGAAGCTGAGAACTTATCACTACCCTATCTATCAAACAAACTTGCACCCAAGAGACATGGACCTTTCCACCATAACACAAAAAGTTGTTGGATATACAATCTGTCATATAGATTAATCCACTTCACTGTACCCAAGGCTAGGTAGCTCAGTGGTTAGAGCACCTGGTATATATCTGGGAGGTCCTGGGTTCAATCCCCAGTCTGGCCATTTTCTTAATTGCACCAGGATATAGGGAATCATGTGAGTGCATGTCAACCCCCTCCTCTGAGGTCCCCAGGTTAGGTCACATAGTGTTGAACCCACAAGTCAGACCCAAGAGGGTGGCAATGACTAAGCACCTCCTCTGAGGTCCCTCTATCTGTGGTTGCATTTCACAACAAAGTCTCACCAGTCACATTTAAATTAAAGTTACCAAATGCATGGAACATACATGATGTGTTCCATGCTGCATTAGTAAAACCATATGTAGAAACTGCAACATGGGGACCTACCTTGCCACCCCCTCACCCTCATCTGATAGAAGAACAAGAAGGAGAGGAGATCAAGACTATCCTAAACCATCAGTGTTGGGGCAAACAATGGCAACTTCAATATTTGGTCAAATAGAGGAATCAACCACACTTTGATGCAATGTGGATACCTGGAGAAGACTTATGCCTTCGTCCTCTCTTACCAAAATATCACCATTCTCAAGCACCCAGTTTATCTATAAAATGTATGAATACAATACAATCCCCCATTCCCCAACCATGTCCACTTCACCCATTGACACCACCTTGCCATCTTTGACAGACCACTCTTGCCTAACTCTGTCTCCAATCTCTTGGAGACCCACCCTGACATCTCATCTAAAACTTTGTGCACCATCATCATTGGCCTCATTACCACCCTCAAGAAATGTGACCTTGACCAACAATCATGCCTTCTTGAACTGGAAGAACAACTTCACAAGGTATGACTCCTGGATGAAAGGGTCAAGGGGTTGGAAAACACTTGGATGCCACCCAAGACCTGCTGGTGGTTAAAGAACAATGACCCATTGAGGCACCTGAGGGATATGTCACTAACCTTGGACAGGCCCCAGACTTTTGGCTCCCCTCTGCTAATGGGAAGTATACTCTTGCATGATTCATCAGACATTCTGATGCCTCCCCTACCAAAAGTCATTGGTATTCCTGGGGAGGTCATGAATGAAACTGAGTCTGCCATGGAGGTCTATGCCTCCTCTGTCAATGATTGAGACACCACTCTTGAAACCCTTCCCCTCTGGCTTGTATGCCAACTCCATGCCTCGTCCACCACATTCCACCACCTATACAAGGCTGCTCAAAAGGAGCTTGACTGAGGAGTTGCTGTGGACATTTGCTGCTACCATGAACTTGATGTCCAACTTATGGACTTCCAAGCCAAAAATGAAGCCCTTGATGCAGACATGCACATCACCAGGGAAGCCCAACTCAAGTGTTGATATTGTCTTGAGTCCACCTAACTCTCTCCTCACCTTGCTCACCTCCAATGTTTTGACAATGAGGACCCCTCTCCAAAAGTTGCTATCCCTAAACCAGTCCCCACTGGTTGGCATCACCCTGGCCAAGGATGTCCAGTCTCAATGGAGGGTGGTGATGCTATGTGTTCAAATGGGTGTAAAGGCAAGGGCTGAGAATGGTAAATTTTCAAATCCTCTTGTTATGTGTAGAAGCCACTTGTCTTTTCCTCCTATGTCTTGACAATTCTCCAAGCTTCCTTATGATTCTCACGCTCCTACCCCTCAAATGTACTGCAAGGTCCTGAGTCTCTCAGGTATATAAACTGTACAAGAACCTCACTAGGAGGTCAAGTTGAATCTCTTGTCTAGTTTACTAGTCAATCAAGCTTTCTCTCTTCTCATAACTGCCTGACTATCAGTTACTCTTCCATCAAACACTCAATGGATCCATTGCTTATTGCCTTAGTCATCTGGTGGTGACACTGTCCTTGTTTAACCTTTTTGGTCACATTTTTCATCCTCAACTTATGTCATTACTTAACAGAGCCTACTCAGCACTTGGAATATCTTACTCTTACTGTCTACTAAGTTGACTATAAGTGGACTCAACTTATCTTGACCAATTGCTTTCAACTACCCCTTCCTGCCCATCATGTTAATCAAACAGGTGTCCATTCATTTTGATAGGCTTAGGCTAATGCTACGGAAGGAGCCGGATAGGCGTGGGAATAATCGGCGAAACGGGCGGGGCGGAAGAACACGTATGGACAGGACAACGACCGTTCTCTCTGCTCGCAATGACTGCCCCTTGTCCAACCATCACGTCTTTTCATAAACGTCTCTATACCGTCCTCCCAAGAGGGATTGGCGCCTCCCGCGTTCGTTCAAACAGTGTCGGAACCACTTCTCGTACACTCCATAGCTATTCTCCATCATTATTACCCTACTTCGATCCGTCTACCCCTCCCCCTTCCTATCGCCCTAGCAACACACAACTACTTTCTATAACCCGTCTTCCAATAGAGGCGAGGATCGAGCTTGAAGGTTCAAATCATCCTCAACATGCACATAACGGCGCTACTCCTCCATCCTCTCTTGCTCTCACTCCACCCCATTCATCCAAGTCGCCATCCTCATTCAATGGCATTCCCTTGTCTCACCTTCACGCTCCTCCATTCTTCTTATATCAACCCTTCATGCCACCATCTTGTCTCCCTTCTGCTGTCCTCGATCCATGTTCCCTTCCCTCCACTGTCTCATCCAAGCATCGCTTTCATTTTGATGTAGGTACCTACGGAATTCCCAAGCGCCCTTCCCCCTCCGTTGATGCATGTCGTGATGGGGCATTTGACGCCGAGTTTTGGCCCCACCGCTTGAAGCTGGCGGACGGGCTTGATCTCGCTGTACAAGTTGGCGAAGATGCTTATTTTGTCCGTGACAATGCGATGGGTGTTGCGGACGGCGTTGGTGGATGGTCTCGCACTCGTATGTTATTTGCACATTTTTCTTATGGCGGAGAATTCACAACCACCCCCAGATTTGCCGAAGGGCGCACTATCACCGTCCGCCCTTTTCGCTCGTCGTTTAATGCACTTTTGTTCTGCCGAGGTAGCTGCACAGGTTTCCTCTCCGGCACTTCCCTTTCATAACTCTCCCCCGTCACCGAAGACATCCCTTTTCGCCTATCCACCATCATCTTCCCCTCGTGCAGTGACGCCACAAGTTGCGGGCGACGATTGCATGGAGGACCTAGTGGATGGACTTGATGTCCTTCTAATACTAGATCGTGCCTATGAGCGAGCACTCAAATCCCACGTTATTATACCCTCAACGTCGGCAACAACCCCGTTCTTGCCTGCGTCGTCCAAACTAGAGCCCCTCCTGACCGGGTCCTCGACCGCGCTCCTAGCCGTGTTGGACAGCGCGGGTTCTCACGTTCGCCCACCCGAAATAAGTGTAGTCCCAGATGTGCGAGCGCATGACGCGGTCATCCGAATTGCGCACCTCGGTGATTGCATGGGTATGCTGGTTCGTGGAGATGAAGTTATCTGGCGTAGTGAGGAGATGTGGTGGGCCGTACGTCGCTCTCCTCACTCACGTTGACCTATCTACTTAGCTCGTCACTCAGTTCAACACTCCACTGCAGCTCGGGCCTGCGTCTAGCACGTCGCCGAGTGCCGCGCAGGTCATCACGCTCCCCGTGCTTGCTGATGATATACTCGTCCTTGCTTCAGATGGATTGAGCGATAACCTATGGGACGAAGAGGTCCTAGACGAGGTCGTGCGCTTCCGGCGCTCATTCCTTGCATCTCCAGTGGCAAATGGTTCACAGCTTCCACGACGCACGCTGGCAGGTATGCTGTCTGAGGCACTCTGCTCGCGCGCGAGAAAAATATCCCAGCGCCGCTTCAAGATGACACCAACTGAGGAGACTGTACCAATCCCCTCAGAAGCGGACGACGAGATTCCATTTGCACGGAGGGCACGCGAAGAAGGACGACTTTTCAGCGGCGGAAAGCCAGATGGTTAGTCCGTCGTGTAGTTGGCACTTAAGTTATTACTCATGCTGTACCCTACAGACATTTCGGTTTTGGTGGCGGTGATTTCCCCTGCGGAAGATTACGCTCAGACGTCAGATGACGGGAATATAAGGCCAAGTTTTCCAAACCTATGATTTCGTTTTCCGGGAGCTCTCCCCCCAAAATTCATGTGTATGCTATAAAGTGGCACATTCTACTCTCCCCTGTTGTGTACTCATGCATCTCTCCTCAAAGCACTTGTTACAGCATACCTCTTTCTATCCAGTTCTTATACCATTGATCCTGAACTGTATCATTACTTATCTATTGGGAAATTACATTTCTGTTACAGTTGATGGAATGAATGTATTTGATAGAAATTTGAAAGTGGAAAGATGAACAAATTTGTTTTACAGTCAACTCTCTCATAACCCTTGCTATGATAACCCATAGAATTTCATGTCCACTGATTGTGTTCCTAATTATTGCTGTTTTCAGTGCACTCGGTGGAGCTTGAATTCCACCCAAATCAGTGCAGAAAACCCCCTCAAATGTGTGGGATGAATATCTCCCTCAAAACAGCTTCAATTCATATGAAACCTATTGTCCCTGAATTGCCTGAATGAGGGCTAGGCAGCCCCATTGTTTTCATGAGATTTGAGTGAGAATTGGTGGAGCTGGACTCAAGCCACCTCCACATGTGTATTAGATGAATTACAACTCAAAATCATGGTCTATATCTATTATTTTGCCCTCATGTTGTACCCATGGGCTGTCTTGAGGCAGCCCCATAGTGTTTTTGACTGGGAGGAGCACCTAGCAGGAATGCAAGAATGTGTTTGTTCATTCAACTGTGCTCAGGTTCACACAGATGATAAGAGGACAACAGGGCAACTTTATTCAAGATGGTAGCATATACAGGTGGGAACTAAGGCTAAGGGACAGGGAAAGCACAAAAGACAGGCATATGAAAGGAAATCTAGATGTAAGAAGGGGACCAAAGCTGGACAACACAGGGTATCGAGTCATGGTCTCCAGCAGCTGTGGTAGTGGTGTGTGGCAATTTGTGAAGGATGGCTGAGGCCAGGTGTGGTGACAAGGGGTGTGGTTGAGTCACTGACACGAGGGGGAGACAATGCAAAGGAGAGGCTGGAGGGGGGATAGGGAGAGTGCTGGTGGGTGGTTGCTTGGGTGCTGATGGTGCTGCCAAACACAATTGTGGGTGGGATGATTGGAGAGATTGGATGGCAGATGCAAGGTAGAGGAGCAAGGGGGTGTGGATGTAGAAAGGGAGAGGGAAGACAGTGGCAGGCTGGGAAATGGACACATAGGTGGTGTGCAGACTCAGCCTCAGGATCTCTGACTAACAAAATGAGAGACTAGTAAAAGGGGAGAAAAAGCATACTGAAACGTACAGTAGCAACACCATCCGATGGCAACAAAGATGGCAGCATGGTATGGGGCTCCTCGGCAGTGTGTCAGGACTCATCAGTGCATGGTGAAGGTGGGGGGGTTGAGGGTGAGGGCATGCGGTGGTTGATGGGGGCAAAGTGGCATGCTGGCAGCAACAATGATAATGTGAGGATGAAGAGGAGATGGCACAAAAGGAATACACACATATGTACTCTTGTAAGCAATTCACAGCCAGCCGTATAGCTGTGTGGGTGAGTTGACATCAAGGCCATGCTGAGATGCAAGGGAGGTGAAGGCAGAGGCAACGAATCAAGAGACAACAGAGGTGGCACAGAGAAGGGAGACTTGCAGGCAACTAGGTTGGAAGATGCAGAGGGCTTGACTAGGGAATTGGCGGGGTCAGAGATGGTAGGAGCAACAACAGGGCCCACACATAAGGCGCCCATGCAGGTGTCATAGTGAGTTTGTGGACGTGGGTGAGAACATGGGGAGCAGGTTGTAGGGGGAAAGGCCAGCACAGCTGATTTCATGGCCAGCAGCCGTGAGTGGTGGGGGTCTCCTGCTGCTCGGGGAGCAGTTGGTTTGGGGTCCAACAATGTTTAAGGCTGGAATGGTAGCTTTACAAGGTACAATACAGTACAACAAGGGGACACCACAGTACAGTAACTCAGAAAATGTCAGATATATCGACATTTGTGGAACCAACCTGCTGTGTCATCCAATGTAACAGAGAATGCTGCACTATACAGGAAAACCCACACATTGGTATCATCACCACCCAAGTCAGCACAAGCCACACCCCCATTCCGACAAACATAAGCCTTGATCTTTGAAAATGCAAGTTCAATTGGGTTAAAATCAGGAGAGTATGGTGGCAGGTAAAGGAGCTGACATCCCCTTCATCAAATGAGCAATATATCAGCATGAGAAAACTAATATAATACCTTTCTTCGACCATTTGGAGTATTCATGGATTTCTATGAATGTGCGTGTTGTTCATGATCAATACTGAGTTCTTGCCAGGGAAGGAGTTCATTTTTGAAAGTAAACCTTGGATGAAGCCAGTAAATAGTTCAGATGTGAAAGAACCCTCAACCAGCTGCTATAGATGATGCCATCAAGCAAGAGTGCTGGGAGAAGCAAATAACTGGATAATTTGTATTCTAGTTTGTTGTAGATATAGATAGCAGGACACACTGTTTTCCTCAAATGAAAAAGCTCTTCCTTACCGCTGCTTTCCCTGACATTGCCCATGCTCACCCTCAAAGGTCAGTTTGGCAATCAAAGGAGCTTTTGTCCACAAAAACCACCTGCTCTGCAGTATAGGTGATGCCAAAGGTATACTGATAATGAAGACACAGGTCCTTGTTGTGCTCTAGTGCATTTTTGCTCAGCTGGGCAAGTCAGTGTGCACTTGAGTTCACACTCAAGGTGAAATGACTTACCTTCTTCATCATGAAGCCACTCCTTCTCAGGGTATGCCATATAGTCATCAATGACACCTCAATGCCAGTCCTTTCTCTTAAAATATCTCTCAGCTCATCAAGATAAGCATCCAGAGTATGGACAATGGTGCCTTGAAGAAACTAGCCAATATGCACCACAGAATGAACTAGAGAATGTGGGGAACTCACTTGTACTTCCTGCATTGTAAGGATTCTATTTGCTGGTTGGAGTAGACAGTTTGGGCAATTGGCTGTTCCACAAGATCTGAAATTGGCCACAATGCACTCTAAAGTATGACAAGGAACTCCAGTGTGATGGGTGATATCGTCAAGGGTCAATCTTGAAGACATGTAATCCAGCATGCATCATCAGACAATGCCTGGCCCCATGGCATATGTTTAGTTGAGTATGTGATGAAAATGTGATGTAATAAAGAAAGTGTAAAGCAAGCATGTAAAGAGTTGTGTGGCTTATTCATCAACTGTCTGTCCACCTGTCCACCAGGACAATGACTGGGTGTTCTTCCCTTCCCAGAGCTGCTTGTTGCGCAGCATAGAGCGCAGCTAACAGGCCAAGCAACCCACCTTAGAGGTTGTGCTAATGCTCAAGTGATATTGGGGTGTAGAGCGATATGTATACTCATCTACAAGTATGGTATTTATACCTCTATGACCCAGGGCTGTTCCTAAGTCCAAAAGAGGTGACTACAGGTGTCCACTATATCGCGCATTAAGTGACGCGTGATGTGAAAACGTTCTAGACGCAGCATAAGGCTGCATCTTGTGATAGATAGCGTACTATGCGTAACCCTATTGCCATAAGTGCATATACTAAAGTTCTGTCTAACACGTAACATCTATGTGCGGATCTTGAACCTTGTATGAAGGTCTTCGCCTTCTTTGATCCGTTCGGGTTCCGGTTCAACACTCCCCCTTGCTAAGTGCATCGGTAGATGCCGTGAGCATTTTCCCACATTCAGGGGTAGAACGTTAGTCCTAGTTGCTCCCTGAATTTGAGGAACTTGACGCGACCAAGGTTCTTGGTGAACATGTCGGCTGGGTTATTAGCCCCTTCAATAAAGAATAGCTCCACCTGTTTATTTTGTATGACTTCACGAATGAAGTGATAGCGCAAATCAATGTGTTTGATGCGCTTTTCTTGCACAGGGTTGGAGGCTAAGAATATTGAGCCTTGGTTATCACCGAACAGTGGGATGGGAGCAAGATTGATGCCAAGTTCTGTTAGTAAGGATTTAATCCAAACTAACTGTCTGCTCGTGTCAGAGAGCGACATGTACTCAGCTTCAGTGGAAGAGAGCGCGACTGTTTTCTGCGCTCGTGAGTTCCACGAAAATATTGCTCCAGCCAGGTTCACCATATAGCCTGTAGTGGACTTCCGATTAGTCGGATCAGAAGCCCAATCAGAGTCAGCATATGCCATTAGGCCGCCATTAGATGGTCCATCATAGACCAAGGCATAATTGGCGGTTCCCAAGAGGTATCGGCAAATATAATATGCACAATTTAAATGATCCTCTGAAGGATTGGCAGCATGTTGCGACAACTTTGTGACAGCAAAGGCTATGTCTGGACGCGTTCCAAGCATTATGTATAGGAGTGATCCTATAACCTGCTGGAATTTTGACCGCAAGGCTGGGTCAGCAGCGGAAGTGTTGGGAGAGGGGTGATAGCCCTCTGGTAGCGGAGTAGGAGCAGGGTTTGCGTTAAGCAAGTCGAAGCGCTGCAGCACTTTCTGTAGATATTCAGTCTGGTCCAGATGTATCTGGCCGGACTTGCGTTGAATGCGCATGCGTAGAAATTCTTGGGCATCGCCCAGATCTCGACATTCCCAGAGCTTCATAAAGCGCTCCTTTGTTTTATTGATTTGTTTTTTGTCTGCTCCAAAGAAGAGCACATCATCAACATAGACGATAGCTATGATGCTCTTGTCTTTACTAACAAAGAGCCCAGAGTCAGACATAAGGCGAATAAGGCCAAGCGAGGCCATGGACTTGTCAAGGGCTTTCCACCAAGCAAGTGCCGCTTGCTTGAGTCCATATATAGCACGTTTAAGGCGCATGACTTTACGCTCTTGGCCTTTTATTTTGAAGCCTTCAGGCTGCTCCATATAGAGCTCTTCATCGAGCTCACCATAGAGAAAGGCAGTCTTGACGTCTAGTCCGCTAATGTGCCAATTTTTGAGCGCTGCGAGCGCAATCATCAGGCGGACTGTCTCAAACCGTACCACGGGTGAGAATATTTCGTCATAGTCAATGCCTTCTACTTGGGAGAAGCCTTTGGCGACTAGTCTGGCTTTTTTACGACCATCAGACTTAAGGTCGAATACCCATCTATTTTTAATTATTTTGCGATCCTTGGGAGGATCGACTAGTTCGAAGACTTTGCGTCTGTGGAGGGATTCCAACTCCTCGCGACAAGCATCTTTCCACTCCTTTGGAGTTCACTTGGCATTCGCAGAATGTCCCTAAAGGTCCATTCGCGAATCTTCGCAGTATCAGGTGTATCTGAACTTAGTGGAACTGCTTGGGCGAGCAGATAGTTCAGAAATTTGACTCCCCCTTCCCTTGCAAGACGTAGAATGTCTTCTACCTCATCCTCAGAGGCTTGCGGTGGTTGATCGTCAAGGACGACAGGAGGGTAAGGGCCTGGCGTGGCCGATCCTGACGTACTACCTTCACCGGAGCTACCGGGTTGGTTTTCTGTCATTGTTCTCCATGTGCGTGTGCGCCGAACGTCTTTTTCCACTTCTGTGGGGTGTCTGCATTCACCATAGACGTTGCCTGGACGGGTAGGTACTTTCCTCAACCGCTGAGACCTTCGAAGAGGTACAGGTTCTTCAACAGGAGGAGGGGACAGGTGTAGGAGGGACGGGCGTTTGCTCACGTTCCTCTTCTTGTGGCGCCTGTATAGGCTGCTCATCGTCCTCACTTTTAATTGTAGGGAATGGGTCGTCAACACCAGGAGTGGTGTCTTCGACAGGTTGTTGTGGTAGTTCCTCACGCGGTTCATTAATCCGCGTGGTACCTTTAGTGCGTGCTTTGTCGCATTTGGGGTACAGGGTCTCATCGTAGAGGGCGGCAGCATTTGTGTAAAGCGTATTATTTGGGAGCCTCATAAAGAGTGAGGCTTTGATCCCCTCAGTATGACCAAGGTAGATCATAAGCTCGCTTTTAGGCGAAAGCTTGTTGACTCGACGCTTTTCTGGTATGTGCACATATGCACCGCAACCAAATACTCTGAGGTGTGAGATATCAGGGACCTCGTTCTTTAGGACTTCGTAGGGTGTACGCCATTGAAGGCGTCTGGCAGGTGTCCTATTGTAACAGTGTGTCCCATGATTCACTGCAAATTCCCACCAGGAGGGAGGTAGACAAGCTTCAAGGCGCATTGCCTGAGCTTTGTCCATTACAGTGCGCATAAAGCGCTCTGCGCGTCCATTCTGTTGTGGAGTGTATGGGGCGCTTTGCAAGATTTTAATTCCTTCGTCCTTTAGGACGTTGTCAAAGGCCTCGGACTTGTACTCTCCGCCAGCATCGGACATCCACTCTTTAATTCCTACTTTGTATTGGTTCTTCACCATAGCAAGGAATTGCTTGACGGCCATTATGGTCGACTTTTTATTTTTTAAGAGTGTAATCCATGCATAGGAGGAATAATCGTCAATGAAGCTGACGAAATATTCGTACTTATGATACGACTTCACAGGGAAACTCTTCAGGTCCGAGTGGATACGCTCGAACGGTGCGGAAGCATGAGTTTCAGAAGGGGGGTGC
>JAGFNK010001035.1:0-16025 GCA_025769875.1 Russula earlei
GGGTTAACCTTATTAGGCGCAGATGATAAAAGTGGTGTGGCAGAAATAATGGATATGGTTAATTACCTGGTATTGCATCCCGAAGTAAAACATGGTACCATTAAAGTGTTGTTTACACCTGATGAAGAAGTAGGGCGTGGCACTGCCAAAGTAGACCTGCAAAAGCTGGGCGCTGATTTTGGCTATACGCTCGATGGGGGAGAAGCCGGAACGCTGGAAGATGAAACATTCAGCGCAGATGGCGCCATAGTAACCATCTACGGTGTAATTGCCCATCCCGGTTATGCGAAGAACAAACTGGTAAATGCGCTAAAGATAGCCGGCGAAATATTGGCTGCCTTACCTGCCACTGAATTCAGCCCTGAAACAACCAACGAACGGCAGGGCTTTGTACATCCGGTACACATGGAGGGTATTGCAGAAAAAGCTACCATAGAGTTTATTGTAAGAGATTTTATTACTGCTAACCTCGAAAAGCACGAAGCAAAACTCAAAACCATTGTAGAGGAAGTGCTAAAGCGACACCCCAAAGCCTTCTTTGAGTATAAAACATACGAGCAGTACCGCAATATGAAAGAGATATTGCAGCAATACCCACAGGTGGCGCAATATGCGGCAGAAGCCTATAGGCGTAGTGGACTAGCAATACGCAAAGAACCCATACGTGGCGGAACAGATGGCAGCCGCTTAAGTTTTATGGGCTTACCCTGCCCTAATCTCTTCACCGGTATGCAGGCCATTCACAGCAAGCATGAATGGATAGGGGTGAAGGATATGGAAAAAGCGGTGGAAGTGCTGGTTAATTTGGTGCAGGTGTGGGAAGAAATGGTTAATGGTTAATTGTCAATTGTTAATGGGCCAGCCGGCAAAAAATAATTAAGCCATATAGCAGAATAGCAGTCATTAACAATTAACCATTGACAATTAACAATTGATCCCTATCTTTCTCGAAATATTTCAATTATGTCCTCTATAATAAATTACTGGTGGGTATTACTACTCCTACTTATTGGGTTTAGCACGTGGGTTACTGTAGCCCAGGGCAATATTGCTGTTATTACCATGTTTGGTAAATACAAGCGTATACTCATACCGGGCTTGCGATTTAAAATTCCTGTATTTGAACAGGTGTATAAAACCATCAGCATACAGAACCGTAGTGTAGAACTGGAATTCCAGGCGGTAACGGTTGACCAGGCTAATGTATACTTCAAAAGCATGTTGTTATACTCTGTAATGAATGCAGAAGAAGAAACCATTAAAAAAGTAGCCTTTAAGTTTATCAGTGATAAAGATCTTATGCAGGCGTTGATACGTACTGTAGAAGGTAGTATCCGTGCTTTTGTTGCTACCAAAAAGCAGGCAGAGATATTATTGTCACGCAGGGAAATAGTAGAGTTTGTAAAAGAACAGATAGACCATTCCCTGGAAGAATGGGGGTATCATTTACAGGATCTGCAGATCAACGATATCACTTTTGATAAAGCGGTAATGGAAAGTATGAGCAGGGTAGTAGCCAGTAATAACCTGAAAGCTGCTGCAGAAAATGAAGGCCAGGCGCTCCTGATCACCAAAACCAAAGCTGCAGAGGCTGAAGGTAACGCCATCAAAATATCTGCGGAAGCAGAAAAAGAAGCAGCACGCCTGCGCGGGCAGGGTGTAGCGTTGTTCCGGGAAGAAGTGGCCAAAGGTATGAGCCAGGCTGCCGAACAAATGAAACAAGCGAACCTCGATACCAATGTGATCCTGTTTAGCATGTGGACAGAAGCCATTAAGAATTTTGCAGAAGTAGGGCAGGGGAATATCATCTTCCTCGATGGCAGCCCCGAAGGCATGGAAAACAATATGCGGCAGATCATGGCGATGGTAAAAATGAAGGAGATGAACGCTCAAAAGTAGTTACCAATAATATTTTTTCTATTCGTGTTAATTCGTGCCATTCGTGGCCACAATGTGTAAAATCTTTCTTAAAATGCCCAACCGGCACAATTTTATACACAGTCAGGCAGTTCTTTTGATAAAGAAGGTATTTTAGCTATCACCTCAAAACAGTTAACGATGTTTCATTTATTGCAGGTAAGTACTACTGTGGTTGCCGATACTTTGCATAAAGCAGCGGCGGCAATACCAGCTCCTCCGGAAAAGATCTCTATGTGGGATCTGCTACAGAAGGGTGGTTTTATCATGTATCCCCTGTATTTCTTGCTGGCAGCGGCCATTTTCGTTTTCTTTGAAAGGCTGATGGCAATAAAAAAAGCGTCCAAGATAGAAGATAATTTCATGAGCATTATCCGTGATAATATCATGAGCGGAAATATCAGTGCGGCAAGGAATATGGCGAAGAATACCAATAACCCGGTTGCCAGGATGATCGATAAGGGATTGCAACGAATAGGTAAACCTTACGAGATCATTGAAAAGAGCATGGATAATGTGATTAACCTGGAGTTGTATAAAATGGAGCGTAACCTGTCCATCCTCTCCCTGATTGCAGGTGTGGCCCCATTGTTTGGCTTTTTAGGAACGATTGTGGGGATGGTGCAACTGTTCTATGGCATTGCCTCTACCGGTGAATACACACTGAATACGATAGCAGGTGGTATCTATACCAAAATGATCACTTCCGGTAGTGGATTGATTATTGGTTTGATCGCTTACGTAGGTCATAATTTTTTATCAACACAGATTGATAAGACTGCCAATAAAATGGATGCTGCCAGTGCAGACTTCATTGATATTTTACACGAACCAACGAGGTAGGCGTTATGAGAAACCGTAGAAGACAGAAAGCCCATACTGAGGTACATACAGGACCCTTGAACGATATTTTGTTCATACTGTTATTGTTCTTCCTGATCGTGTCTACTCTCGCGAACCCGAATGTAATCAAGGTCTCCAACCCCAAAGCCAAAAGCGATACAAAGGCTAAACAAACCGTTGTTATTACAGTAGACAAGGACCAGCACGTATACATGGGGCAAAAACTAGTGCCCATGGATCAGCTGGAATTTGAATTAAAAGCTTTCCTGGCCAAAGAAACAGAAAAGCCTTCTGTTGTGATCAATGGCGATAGCACCTCTCACCTTGGAACAACCATACAGGTGATGCAGGTAATCAAGAAATTAGGCGCAACGCCTGTGCTGGCTGTTGATAATAATGGCGTGAAATAAGTTGCTTTTACTTCTTAAAGAAATTCACCCTCGCACCCAAACGACCATCCCCCAGGAATGTAGGATCAATCAACGTAGCTCCGAACCGCATATCGTAAAAGAGATACCATCTTGTATTCAATTTACAATCGATCCCTATCCCGGCTAATAAGCTTATATTTTTTTCGTTATAGGTGTTGGTTTGATAGCTGGCGGAGTTGCCGGATGAATAGCTATCATGGGTAGTAAGCCTGAGGCTTGTATATTCCATATTAGCGGACCAATACCAGCTAACTCTTTTCCTGGGTATTTTAAAATAAGAGATATAGCTAACCGGGATGGAAAATCCATGAAGGTCGTACATTCTTTGCTGTGAAGAACTATTGCTGATGGTACTGTAATAAGAGTAATACTGCTGCTGGTTATTAGTAAGATAAATGCTAGGACTGATCTCTATTCTTGCCTTGCCGGTAAGGGTTTTAGAAAAGGCAGCTCCCATGCCATAAGCCCCAAAATCTTTATTCCCTCCCGGAATGTTTGTAAAAGGATTATTCGCTACATCGGGCACTTTCTTAAAATAATAATCATTGGAAGTATAGAATACTTCCAGGCTATAATCATTATCCCATCGGTTACCGGAAGCGTGCTTAAGGCCGTTATTATTTTGACTACGGGCCATCAAAAAGCCGCACAGGAATAGTGTGCACAGAAAAGTAGATTTGGTCATGAGGTTAAGGGTTTTAGACTACTATAGTAGACCCTCCCAGCGGAGAAATCGTTGTAAAAGAAATGTTATAACCAGGCTTTTATCATTCTATCCCTGCCCTGCAGGTCCTGCCGCAATAGTGCCTGGTAGCCATAGCTTTTAAACAGGTCAATAGTAGCGAGACCTAAAGCTTCGTTGATCTCGACAAACAGGGCGCCTTTAGCCGCGAGGTGTGTTTTACCAAAAGCAGCGATCTTCCTGTAAAAGATTAACGGATCGTTGTCTTCCACAAACAAAGCGGTAGCCGGCTCAAAATCCAGCACGTTCCGGTTCATAGAAGCAGCTTCGGCCTGTTTGATATAAGGAGGATTACTGGTGATAATATCGTATAGTGGTAACTGTTGCCATTCCGCCTCATTCAAAAAATCAAGCAGTAAAAAGTCAATAGGAGCAGCCGCCAAAGCAATTGCATTTTGTTTCGCGACCTTTAATGCGCCCTCGCTCACATCAAGCGCTGTAACAGAGGCGTTTGGTAACAACTGCCGGTACAATGCAATAGGAATACAGCCACTACCGGTACCAATGTCGAGTATTGTTGGTTGCTGGTTTTGTACTTCGTACTTCGTATTTCGTATTTCCTCTGTTGTCCATTCCACCAGCTCCTCTGTTTCGGGTCTTGGTATCAGCACGTTCCTGTCTACATAAAACCGCATTCCTGCGAACCAGGCTTCTCCCAATACATATTGTACGGGCTCGTGTTGCAACAATCTTTCGGTAGCATCTGCCAGTTGTAACTGCTGCGGCGCGCTCAATAGAACGTTTTTGTGAACGATCCTGTCAATCCGTTTCATGCCGGTAATATGTTCTATTACCCAGTCCGCAATAGTAGCGGCCTCCCTGTCAGCATATAGCTCATATAAGCGCGATAATAAACGCAGGTATGCCTCTTTCATCGTCATGCCACAAAGTAAGGGCCATTTCAGCTATTTTTGCGATTTAGCATCTTACCGCAAACTGTTGAACAATCACGAAATATACCTGTATCGCTGCATCGAACTCGCCCTGTTAGGGCAGGGGCATGTAAGGCCCAACCCAATGGTGGGCAGCGTACTCGTATATGAAAACAGGATAATAGGAGAGGGTTATCACAGGCAATATGGCCAGGCCCATGCAGAAGTGAACTGTATCAACAGCGTGGCAGAAAAGGACAAACACCTTGTTTCCAGGTCCACCTTATACGTGTCTCTCGAACCCTGTGCCCACTTTGGCAAAACACCGCCGTGTAGCGATCTTATCATAGAAAAAGGCATCCCGCATGTAGTAGTGGGTTGCCGTGATCCCTTTGAGCAGGTGAATGGCAAAGGCATTGAAAAACTACGGGCCGCAGGCGTAGCCGTAACAGTGCCCGTACTGGAGCCAGAATGTAAACAACTGAATAAAAGATTCTTTACTTTCCATACGCAACACCGCCCTTATATTATTCTTAAATGGGCCGCAACTGCGGATAACCGGATCGCTGCCCCGGCAGGATTATCCCGGTTACTTATCAGCAATGAATATACTAACCGCCTCGTTCATCGCTGGCGAAGCGAGGAAGCTGCTATATTGATAGGTACCAACACGGCGCTGCAGGATAATCCATCCTTAACCAACCGCCTCTGGACGGGGCATTACCCTGTGAGGCTGGTTATTGACACGCAACTACGGCTACCCACAACCTTACAGGTATTTGACAGGCAACAAAAAACAATTGTATTCAATTATACCCGGCAGGAAGAGCAACACAACCTCCATTATTACCAACTGGAAAACAAAGCACCCCTGCTGCCTCAAATACTACAGGCTGCTCACCAGCTTTCCATACAAAGCATATTGGTAGAAGGTGGTGCGCAATTGTTACAGTCATTTATTGACAACGGACTATGGGATGAAGCAAGAACCATTACCAACGAAACATTGGTAACAGGCAGCGGGTTGCATGCACCCCTATTATCCGGGCATTCACTTACACGCACAGAAAAGATACACAACGATACCATTCGCTATTTCAACAATCAAAACCATAATGACTGAACGGGATTATTATTACACGATCGATAAAACAGCTACCGCTGAATTCAAGGACAGGGGCAGCCGTTTTATAGCCTATGCTTATCCCATTCAATCAGCGGATGATTGTAAAAGATACCTGCAGGAACTAAAGAAAGAGCATCCCAAAGCAGTACATCATTGTTTTGCCTATAGGCTGGGGCTCGATGGCAATAGCTTCCGGGTAAGTGATGATGGAGAACCCTCGGGCACTGCCGGTAAACCCATCATGGGACAGATAGACAGTAAGCAATTGGCGAATGTGTTAATAGTGGTAGTAAGATATTTTGGCGGCACTTTATTGGGCGTACCGGGATTGATCAACGCATACCGGTCCGCAGCAGCAATGGCCCTGCAATTGATCCCTGTGATCCAAAAATCGGTAGAGATCAGCTATGAATTGCAATTTGACTATACCCGTATGAATGATGTAATGCATATCTTAAAGCAATACAATTGCAGCATTATCAAACAGGAGAACCAATTGTTTTGCCTGGTAGAGGCAGGCTTGCCTAAAGCAAGGCAGGAGGATGTATTGTTTAAATTAAAAGACCTGCATACTGTTGAAGTGAGAAAAGTATAACAGACAGCCATATTAAGACTTCCCGGTTATATTGTATACAACAAGGCCCACCATTTCTTTAAGAGGGTACTTCCAATAATCCAGCAGGGCAATATTAGGCAGCAGGTAATCACTGAGGTAATACTTCCTGTCTACAACATCAAAAGCTGTGGGGTAGCATACTGTTTGCATACCTGCTTTTGTAAACACTTTTTCAGAACGTCGTAAATGAATGGCAGAACTCACCAGTACAAATGGACCTTGTATATGCAGTGAATCAAGGATATGTTTGGTAAATGTGGCGTTCTCAAAAGTATTCCTCGATTTGTTTTCTATAATAAGGTCGCCCGGTGCAACATGATTGGCGAGGAATTGCCCCCGTAAAAAATCAGCTTCTGCTGACTTTGCATCTATGAGGTTTCCATTCCCACCGGAAACAACGACCTTCCTGATAATACCCTGGTTATATAATTTCAATATTTCAATAAAACGGTCGGCGGTGCTGCCAAAAAAGCCTTGTTGGTGCTTGTCAAAATCAACCATCCCGCCCAATACAATACCTGCCTCATATTGTTTACCTGGTTCAATACCTGACTTCGTTACCTGCCAGCGCCATACTATTTGATCATGCAGGTAAGTATTCGAGAAAAGAATAGCAATAACGATCATCACCACTGCCAGCCTTTTCTTAACCACCGGTGATTTTACGAGCCATCGCCAAATGAAAAGCATAATGATCCAGTTAAATGGCACCAGTAAAAAGTAAAGCACTTTGGAGAAAATAAAGAACATGCGGCAATGAATTTAGGTAAACTTAATCCTGGTATCCATACTCCACTTTACCCACCAATAGTTTATTATTATCAAAACACTCTTCCCGTTCCTTCAAGCCATTGGGTTTATAGGTATACTTCCATATAAATAATTATTGCCTCCGTTGGTAAGCTGCGTCATTTGTGTAATACGTCCCTCGGCATCATATTCATACAGGTAATCGGGTACCAGCTTTCTTATTTTGGTGCTAAACCGCACCACATCACTAATGCGATTGCTGGCATCATAGTAATAATAATAGGTTTCCATCTCCCGGTTGTTCTTTCGCCAGTGTTCCTCTGCTATATTACCCTGTTCATCAAATACAAAGCTGATATAGGTAGTATCGTGTCCCCCTTTTATCTTCAGCATCTGTACCGGCTTGCCTTTTTCATTATAGCTCCACAGGTGTGTTTCACTCATAAAGTAATCATCTACAGTAGTATCCGCTGTAACAGACGATACCTGCTTTAGCAGCCCCTTTTCATCATAGGCATAACTGGTATTTGTTTCCACACTGTTATGGCGGGCCAGCTCGATCTTCTTTTCGCTCGATTTTGCCAACCGGCCTTTCTCAAAATAACTGGTTAAAACAGAACCCGGCCTGTTGGGAATATTGGTAGTAAGCGTTGTTTTTTGACCATCATTGCTTATTTCTTCCTCTATTGTAAAACCCTCTGTGATCTCGCCATTACCATCGTAGCTAAAAGTCTTCACTTTTTTAATATGATTGCTGCGCAATAACTGGTATTGGGTGTTACCCTGCATATTCGCAATAATATCATTATAATAATACTGGCCATAAGAAACAACCGAAAAAAACAGGGTCACAGGCAATAGAAGCAATTTCATTTCATCAAAATTTCTCCAAATGTAGCGGCTAGGGTATAAATAAACCAAAAACATAGTGGTGTATGATTTGCCGCAAAGGTTTAGTTATGTATTTTTAGCCAAATTGTAAACCCCGTGAGTCACAACAAGGAACGACACGAAAAGATCTGTTTAAACTGCGGCGCCGCCATTTATGGAAGGTATTGTCATGTATGCGGCCAGGAAAACATCGATACAAAAGAAAGCTTTTGGCACCTGGTTACCCATTTTGTACACGACATCACCCATTTTGATGGCAAGTTTTTCAGTACCCTGAAATACCTGTTGTTCAGGCCAGGGTTTTTACCTGCGGAATATGGAAAGGGCAGAAGAACCAGCTACCTGCATCCTGTGCGTATGTATGTGTTTACCTCCGCCATTTTCTTTTTGTATTTTCTTTCCATGTACATTCCCGGCAATAGCAAGCAGGAGAAAACAAAAGACCCGGAAAAGATAGTACTGGCAAAAGAAGAAGCAATCAATACCATGTTAAAAGAGGAACATGATACCGTAAACAGGAATTATTTGCTGGCACTCAATAAAAGATATGACACTGCACTGGCAGCCCTGGATACGACGGATAATACGGAAGAAATTGCCATGAAAAGAAAAGTAGACTCAGAACTGGTAGCCCACGGAATAGACACTAATACCGTAAAAACAAATGTATATACACCTGGCGCTACTTTTTCCAGGGGCGTTTTCCGTAAAAGGGCCGGTACCCGAAACGGCTTTACTTCCGATCTGCCGGATAGCATCCAGACTTATGAGCAGTACACGGCCTGGCAGGAATCGCTGCCTAATAATAAAAAGGCTGGCTGGTTTAGAAGAACGATATACATCAAATACTTCTCTCTCGGCGAAAAATACCACCATTCTTTTGATGAATTTATGGAAGCTTATAAAGAGAAATTCCTGCACTCCATTCCACAAATGTTCTTTTTCTTCCTGCCCATCTTTGCCTTTATCTTATACCTGTTGTATGTAAGTAACAAACAGCTATACTATATCAACCATGCCATCTTCTCCCTATACCTGTATATAGCCATGTTTATATTTGCCTTTGTACGGTTAGTAATAGGGCAACTATCACACATGCCTTACCTGCATTGGCTATCATGGATAAGCTTATTGGTTACACTCTATTCGTTGCTGTATCCTTATTTATCCATGCGCAACTATTACCACCAGGGTTGGGGCAAAACATTTATTAAATACTGCCTTCTTTGGGGTGCATCTACCTTTTTTATAGTGTTGCTGCTGGTGATTTTTATGTTGGTAGTAGTCTTTAAAGTTTAACACCTATACAATGTCCCAAACACTCACAGAAAGCTTTCAGAAGCTCGTAACGATCATGGATGACCTTAGGGAAAAATGTCCCTGGGACAAGAAACAAACCATTCAAACACTTCGGCCATTAACGCTCGAGGAAACCTATGAACTAGCCGATGCGATTACAGATGAGGACTGGAAGGGTATCAAGGAAGAATTGGGTGATGTGTTGCTACATATTTTGTTCTATGCAAAGATTGGCACAGAACAGCAACAGTTTAGTTTGCAGGATGTGATTGAAGGCATTAGTGAAAAGCTCATTGTACGCCACCCGCATATTTATGGGGATGTACAGGTAAACAATGAGGAAGATGTAAAACGCAACTGGGAACAGATCAAGCTTAGCAAAGAAGGTAAAAAAAGCGTATTGGCCGGTGTACCCAAAACGTTGCCCGCTATCATAAAAGCCACCCGCGTACAGGAAAAAGCCAAACAGGTAGGTTTTGAATGGGATAATAAAGAAGACGTATGGAAAAAAGTACAGGAGGAAATGGACGAACTACAGGAAGCCGTTGCGTCCGGTAACCAGGCCCATACAGAGGAGGAATTTGGTGATGTATTATTTAGTCTCGTAAACTATGCACGGTTTTTGCAGGTTGACGCGGAAAACGCATTGGAGAAAACCAATAAGAAGTTTATCTGGCGTTTTCAGCAAATAGAAAAGATTGCCGCCGAACAAGGCAAATCATTAAACGATATGAGCCTGCAGGAGATGGATGCCATCTGGAACCAGGTTAAAAAACAAAACCAGGCAACTTGACCAGTACGCTACGCAAAGCTTTTTATAAACATGGCTACCTCATTATTATAGCCGCATGGCTGTTTACTATTTCATTCATAGTAGCCAATTACTGGTATTACAATTCCTCACCCGCAAAAGTAAAAAGCCGGTTAGAACATAAAATAGCAGCCAGTGAACGTTCATTCAACGCCATCGTAAAAGATACCGCACTCTTATCCTCACTCATTAACGATACACTTACCAAAGGGAAGAAACGATTAACAGAAGAAAACTTTGGTGTATTCATTTACACGTTTAACGATATAGGTAATCCCATTCTGTCCTATTGGAACAACAACCACTTCTCGGTGAATGCCGATGATCTCAGGCGAGAGGACAGCAATTACTTTACCGGTTGCCAAAGCGGCCAGTTTGAGCTGATCAAAAGAACAGTGGCGCTCTCTGGTCAAAAAGTAATAGCCGCAGGCGTTATACCCATTTATTGGGATTATTTTATACAGAATAAATACCTGCCCAAAGACTTTGATGGCTTTCACGGGTTGGAGGAACAATATGAAATAAGCGAGGATAGCATCGGTCTGCCTGTATTAAACGGTGCAGGGCAACCCCTCTTTAAAATAAAACAAAAGCAGGGACACACCTACGCCGGTTACGATATGATCACCGTATTACTGCGCGTTATCTCCATGTTATTGATCGTACTATTCCTTAACGTGGTAGCAACAGATGCTTCCAAAGAAGAAGGGTTTAAAAAAGTGTTCCTACTGCTTTGTACAACAGTAGTATTACTCCGGTTCTTTACCTATATACTACCGTTCCCATTCGATTTCAGTCGTCTTTCCCTGTTCGATCCTTCCATCTACGCTTCTAATTTTTTACACCCCTCCTTAGGGCATCTTCTGATCAACTCTATATTAGCCTTTTGGCTCATCAGTTTTTACAAGATCAATTCTTTCAGGGAACCTGTAAGGCTGCCACAATCACGCAGGCCCTGGATAAAATATGCCAACCTGTTTATATTGGTAGTAGTAGCGTTGTTGATAGCAGGCATAGTAAGAAGCCTTGTACAGGATTCAAGAATATCATTCGATGTAACCAATTTCTTTAGCCTTATCAACGCCTATAGCGTAGTAAGTTTTATTATACTATGCCTGTTGTTTTTAAGCTTCTATTATTTGTCGCAGGTATTACTCCGTCCACTCATAGAAGCGCGTATAGATATTACCTACCAGTTACTCGCAACAGCTGTGTCAGGCCTGTTCATCCTCTCCTTTTCTATTGGCCGGTCCTCTACCAATGCCAATATAGTACTGGTAGCATGGCTGCTATTCTATGTATGGTTAATGAATAAGCGAAGGCACGATCTGTATGTAGCGTTGTTAAAATCTTCCTTCTTTATTTTTTGGGCCATGTTCTTCGCTATGTCTATGGCTTCACTGGTCATGTACCAGAACAAAGTGGTAGAGATGGACAAGCGAAAGAGAAAAGCCGAGAGCCTTGCCACACAGGCAGATCCCTCGGGCGAGAGCATGTTGAGAATTGCCGTTTCTACGTTTAGCGATAATAACCTTTTTACAAAAGGCTTTTACCGCCTGCAGTCAGAGTATTCTAATAAGTTCTTAAAAGATAGCCTGCTCAACGCCAATTTCTCCGGTTATCTCAATAAATACGAAACCCGTATTTACACCTTTAACCAGTACTATAAGCCATTGTTTAATGATGATAGCACCAGCTATTTTATCATACACAATATCATCAGCAGCCCGGCTACACAACGGAGCTCTACTACGGACAGCCTGTATACTTACCAGAACACAGAAGGGGAAATGAGTTACCTGTATGAAGATGTGATCACGCAGTCGGACTCTGTACTCGGGTATGTATACATTATCTCAAAACCGAAGCGTTATAAAAGTGAAGGGTTATACCCTGAATTGTTTAAACAGGTACAGGATGATGATAACCAGGGGTATGCCTCTGCCGTATACATCAATGGAAAACTGGTAAACCGGGAAGATGATTACGCTTTCCCCTCAAAGCCCGATAAACAGGCGCTGCCGCCAGCCCTGGACTACAGGCAATACGATAACGATGGGTATAATGAGTTATGGTACAACGATGGCAATGGCAGGATCGTAATAGTAGTCAAACAAAATACCCTGCTGCTTGAAGCGGTAACACTATTTGCTTACCTGTTTATTATCTTCCTGTGCGTAATATGCCTGTACGATATGGGTAGCTACCTGTTACAAACACGGTTCCAGGTAGAAGAAATGAAGCGGCTGCTCCGGTTCAATATCCGAACACAGATCCACGCCACCATTATATTCATATCCGTTTTCTCCTTCCTGGTAATTGGAGTAGCTACTATATCCTTCTTTATCATACGGTTTAAAAAGAATAACCTGGAACGGTTATTCAACAGCATAGAAATCATTGCCAACGAAATAGAAGGCAAGGTAAAAGAAGTACGAAGCCTGGACGATGCCTTTACGATAGACGATGTAGGGTTTACCAGCATTAATGAAAAAATGATTACCGAGGTATCAGAAACGCACAACGTAGATGTAAACCTCTATAATGCAGCGGGTAACCTGATAGCCACTACCGAACCTTATATCTATAATAAGCAATTGCTAAGCGACAAAATGGACACAAGGGCGTACGATGAATTACACTACAAAAAATCCATCCGCTTTGTACAATCTGAACAGCTCGGCAACCTGCAATACCTGAGTATTTATGTACCCGTAATAGGAGAGGACGGCAGCACCACCGCTTACCTTAATATTCCTTATCTCAATTCCCAGTCCGAGCTTAACCAGGAGATCTCGGGCTTCCTCGCTACATTGATCAACCTCAATGCCTTTATATTCTTACTGGCAGGCGCCATAGCCTTCCTGCTTACCAACCGCATCATAGCCTCCTTTAGCCTGATTGGCGATAAGATGAAAGAAGTGGGCCTGGGTAAAGTAAATGAAGTGATCATCTGGAGCAGGGACGATGAGATAGGCGCTCTCGTAAACGAATACAACAAGATGGTACGAAAGCTCGAAGAAAGCGCCCGCGCATTGGCACAGAACGAAAGGGAAGGGGCCTGGCGCGAAATGGCAAGGCAGGTAGCGCATGAGATCAAGAACCCGCTTACGCCTATGAAGCTGAGCATACAGTACCTGCAAAAATCAATCGATAGCGGTGCACCCAATACAAAAGAATTATCGCAACGCGTGGCCGTGACCCTGGTAGAACAGATAGACCAGTTATCGCAGATCGCGAGCGACTTTTCCCAGTTTGCCAATATTGGCAATGTTACCCTGGATCGATTTGATATCAGCGAATCCATTGCCTCTGTTATCAATCTCTATAAAGGAAACACAGAGGTAGCAATAGAATGGAAGAAAAGTGAAACAGCTGCCAAAGTAGTAGCGGATAAAATACAACTCAACCGACTCTTTACCAACCTGATCAAAAATGCCATTGAAGCAACAGGGGAAGGCAAGCGTCCACATATTATTATTGAGCAGGAAATACAAAACGATACTGTAAGGATAGCCATAACAGATAATGGCAGTGGTATTCCGGCACCGATGAGGGAAAAGATCTTCGCTCCCAATTTCACCACCAAAACATCCGGAACCGGTTTGGGCCTCGCCATCTGTAAAGGCATTGTAGAAAAAGCCAATGGCACTATATCATTTACAACAGAAGAAGGGGTGGGGACGACGTTTCTTATAGAATTGCCATTGACAATTATTTAAGCAGATATCGTTTAATCTCTTTTTGCGTATCTCTTTCTTTGATCGTTTCGCGCTTGTCGTGGGTTTTCTTACCGCGGCCCAATCCTATTTCCACTTTTACCAGGTTGTTCTCATTAAAGAAAACCTTTAATGGTACAATGGTATAGCCCCGCTCCTTCATTTTAGTAGAAAGCTTCTTTAGCTCCCGCTTATTCAGCAGCAGCTTTCTGTCGTGAACGGCTATATGGTTATTCATAGTACCCAGCTTGTACTCCGCGATATATAACCCACGTACCCATAACTCGGTACCTTCAAACAGGCAAAAAGCATCATTAAAGCTCACCTTACCATCCCGTATGCTTTTTACTTCAGTACCCAGCAATACAACACCCGCTACATATTTATCTTCTATGTAGTAGTTAAAGTAAGCCTGCCGGTTATTCATTTCTTTTGCCATAGGGTAACAGTAAGGTAAGAGTTTCTCTCACAAAGAAAGAACTCATCACTCTAAACGCGTAATTCTAAATGTTTAACTCCTAAAAAGTCTGATCAACGTAGCCAGTTTATCCTTCAGGATCTTCCTGTCCACAATAAAATCAAGAAAGCCATGTTCCAGCAAAAACTCGCTTCGTTGAAAACCTTCGGGTAAGTCTTTTTTGATGGTCTCTTTAATAATACGCGGACCGGCAAAGCCTATCAGGGCGCCTGGTTCTGCGATATTCAAATCGCCCAGCATACCAAAGCTGGCAGAGATACCACCGAAAGTGGGGTCAGTTAACAGGGAGATATATGGTAATTTGGCATCACTCAATTGAGACAGCTTGCCGCTGGTTTTAGCCAGTTGCATCAGGCTGAAAGCGCTTTCCATCATCCTCGCACCGCCGCTCTTACTGATCACCATAAAAGGCAGCTTGTGCGCAATACAATAATCCACTGCACGGCTAAACTTTTCACCCATCACACTGCCCAGCGAGCCACCGATAAACTCGAAATCCATACAGGCCACTACCAATCCCTCTCCATTCACTGTGCCCACTGCCACGCTCATGGAATCCTTAAGGTCCGTTTTGGAATAGATATCATCCAGGCGTTTCTGGTACGATTTCAGGTCGGTAAAATGGAGGAAATCCTTACTTAATATATTATCAAACAGCTCTGTATACTGGTTATTGTCGAAAATGATCTCGTAGTATTCACGGCTACCAATACGGTGGTGGTAATTACACTTAGGACAAACAAAGAGGTTCTCTTTTAAATCGGTAGTAGTGCTGATAAAGTTACAGTTGGGGCATTTGCTCCAAAGCCCTTCCGGCGTTTCTTTTTTGTCAGCAGTAGAAGTAAGTATCCCCTTCTTCCTGCGCATGAACCAGCTTCTACGACCACTTTCGTCCGTATGGTTGCCAGATTCTTCATCTCCTGCCAGGTTGGTTTCAAGGTCTTCTTCACGTTCTTTTTTCATTGGTGCTAAGATTTCAATTTGGGGTTTGGGGCGGTGAAGATAATATTTTTATAACAATGGATAATTTGATGGCATCTTTCCGCTATTTCATCGGTGCTCCTGGTATCGGTTTGCCGGTAAAACCTGTTGTAAATCAAACAGTTCTTCGCCCGTTACCGCAGGCGCACCTACGCTCTGCACCGCCTCAGCCAATTGGGCCCGGGTGCGAACGCCTACGATGGCCGATGTGATAGCCGGGTGGGATAACGCAAACTGCAGGGCCGTTTGCGTAGCGCTCCGTTCCGGCCCGGAAACTGCCTTTACCGCCTCTGCCGCCCGTTGTATATCCTCCGGTGAGTACTGCAAATACGGTTTAGGAGGTTTATCAACCAGTAATCCCTGGGCCAGGCTACCCCTTGCCAGCACGCCAATATTGTGCTCCTGTAATAGCGGCAGGCAGGTTTCCTCCGGCCGCCGGTCGGTCAGGCTATATTGCATCATTACGCTTACCATATTGGAACGGTGCACATACTCGCGTATTACATTCGGGCGAATGGACGAAATCCCATAATAACGGATCTTCCCTTG
>JAGFNK010001036.1:0-15965 GCA_025769875.1 Russula earlei
CCTTACAACGGTAACTAGCCGTGTCAGTTCACAAGCAGAAAGCAAGTCGATGATAGAGAGGTGTTCAAGAAACGGGCTGGTTCCCGTGTATAATGAGTAAGGATCCCTGCAGCGGTCGAAGTGTTTTATGCTAAACAGGTTATGGCCAATAGACCCTTCCTAGTATGACTCGGTCCGTTGAGAAGCTAGGGTAAGTTTGTAATGGGATAGACTAGGGCTGGTTCCACTAGCTATATGCGTTCAAGTCCGTCGGGACCTTGAACAATGCAGAGAGAGTAGAGGAAGGTAGGTCTTAAAGGAGGAGAGCTCTTCTCAGGAGAGTGAAGAGAGACTCTTAGGAAAGGAAGGGAAAGGCGAAGAGTAGATGGTGGATGGTGTGTTGAGAGTTGATGAAATGGAGAGGTAGTTGTGTGTTAAGTTTGTGAGAGTGAAGTGGGTTGCAGGCGAATATGTTTGGACAAGAGTAGGTTGGATTCTACAAGAGACCAAGCTTAGGGCTTTGGTCACAAAGTACTGAGCTTATATATACAGGAGAAGCGCAGCAATAGCTGCGCTTTGACTGTGCTACTAGTATAGTAGGAGTCATAATAAGTAGGAGTCATAGGAATAAGGCCACGAATGAGTCAGAACCAAGTAACTGTGCTGCACAGTAGGTGCGCAGCATTGCACAGTCAAAACTAAGAAGTGAACATAAATGGAAAGAGAACCAAACAAAGGGAAAGTAACAGCAATCCAGTGTTACCTGGACGTGTATGGATCACATGATAACACAGAAAGGATCACAAGACGTAAGAGATCACAAGACCAGTAAGTAAAGGGACGTACGCAAGCAAGCAGTCCGTAGCAAAAGGTAAGGAGTAAACGTAAAAGGAAAATGGTGTAACAACAAGGGTGGTTCTTACTTTTTAAGAACCATGCGCAAGATCTATGGTTTCGAGCTGGTACCTCTCAATTATCTCGAGAGGGTTAAGGGGAATACGAGGCGTAAAGCAAAAGCGAAGTAGCTGAGGGTTAAAGCGGATGGTGTCGACTGTATAAGTCGAATAGTGACGTAGGGACACGCGGTTACTGTTCTCCTCAAAGTGTAAGTAGCCGTATGCGAAAGCGAGACGTCCGTCCAAGAAGTCGTGTACGATAGATAAGCAAAACGAGCCCTCGTAAGCAGGGCAGTAAATAGCAGGCAAGGTAAGTAGTTTCCTAAACAACGAGGTGTTAAAAATGTATGCGATGCGTCCAAGGGGAAAGTCAGCGTCCGGGGTGTATATCCCAACATTGGAGCAGATGCTGAAGGGGGTGAGATTGTACTGGGTGGCAAGGGCAGTGTTGGAGGGCTCTACTGCAAAAGTGTGGACGATGTGTGCACGAAAGGCGGTAGTGAAGGTGTCTGTGAATGCACGACGAGCTAACTGGTCTGAGGTAGGGATGCGTCCAAGGTAGTCTTGGTGATTCAAGTCGTGAAGGGGACGCCACTGCTCCTGGCGACGATTGGTGGTAGGGAGGACGAAGTACTGGTGCAGATGGAAGCGAAATACTGTGCAGGGGGGACGGTCAAGGAAGCCTTCTGGTAAGGGAGGACGGTCCGCTTGCTGTTGCTCGTTCTGCGCTGGAGGGGGAGTGCCGACAGGGACAAAGTTGTCTGGGATAGGCTGGGCAGTGGTAGGAGACGATGGGGGAGCCGTTGGGGAGTACAAGAGGCTGAGGGGTGAGGATGTGTCGACCGGGTCGACGTCTTCAGTGAGGATGTGAAGAGCGGTGCGTGGAGTGGGCTGGAGAGGAGAAGGGAGACGCAGGGAGGTATTGACAAGAGTGGGGGAGTTGGGAGTAGACACTTGAGCGTTGGCTGGTCAATACAAGAATGATGAGAGACTGTCCAGATGTCAAGACACGTACTGCTGATCACTAAGGACTCAGGAGCAGGTGGGCAGGGGTCAGAACAGATGGTACGCGGCGTAAACGGCGTTGAACAAGAGGACGAGCCAAACGACTAGAAGATACCAGATGGGGACTGGTACGTGTTGCAGGAGGCAGAGGCGAAGAGTAGAGGCCAGTGCAGCGAGGGACTTTAAACAAGGCGGTCGTTGAAGAGTACCTTGAAGACGAGGGAAGGCTTTAGACTGAGCAGTCGCAGGGGAGTACCCAGGAAGTGGAGAGTATCACAAATGGACAGTCTGACGACTGCCATGCTTCATTGGGGCTTATATACAGTGTACAGGGTCGATTACAAAGTACTGGGACTATTCTAGACTCTTTGGTACCATCCAATAGGACTTCAGAGGCATGAACTTGCTTATGTCAAGTTTCAGGCTTACTGAGCGCATTACTGATCATTGTGGAGCGATGACATCATTATGATGTCACTGTGGAGCGCTTAGTGAGCCTATGAGGTCACTGTGGAGTCGCTCAGTCAGCCATGATGTCATTGGAGCCTTGATGACATCAGATGATTTATGCAACAGTTTCTAAGAGTTTGTGCCGCTGTTTTGGGTCCATGGTGGCTGAGTGGCCATGTGGCTGCCACGCGATGATTACCCGATTAGGAAACCGGTGCCTGGTCGTGTTAGAGTGCCTTTGCAATAGCAATATCTTGTACCACAGGAGGGATAGCCCAGAAAATGGAAGGGAGTCGGTAATGCAAAGTGAGAGAGGTCTTTCTTGAGTAAAATAGGACAATCCTTGGCCAGGACTTGGCCTTGGTTCGTAACACACGCATACATACAGACATGGATGACACACATGCAGATTTCATTGCCACTCAATCTGAGGGCTCACTGCCCATAGTGTCTTGTCCCTTTGTCATCACTGCACCGCCTTGCACTCTTGACTTGCAGTCAGAGGAGTAGCATTTTTGTATTCAAGTATCAGTAGCTACTGTTATGAACCAAGGCTAGGATCTGGCCACATATTGTTCTGTTTCGCTCAAAGAAGCCTCTTTCACTTTGCATTGTCTATTCACTTCTATATCCAATGACCACTCCCTCCTACAAGCATACATCACAAGGAATCATCATCCTCCAAGTCTCTAAGGGCTTGCTTGGATGCCTCCTTCCTGTCACATCTCACTATTGAACAACCCAGTTCAAGAGTGAGACAAAATGTCACAAGAACTGGCTACTTGGAATGGACCGGCAACCAGGACAGCCCTACCTGGACTTGACCTCATGTTTGACTCGTTTATTATGACTTGTCTACTCCTGACTCATGTTTGACATGACTCTTACTCGTGCCCACCCTGATCGACTTGGAGCTACTATTTGATATAGTAGAATACTTGTGTATATAAGACCTTCTGAGAGGAGAATAAGCCTTAGGCTTGTTCTCCTGTGAATACCACTGGTTAACATCTTGGAACCCCCTCGCCTTTGAGCCCTTAAGCTCATCATCTGAATTCCCTCTTGATTGTCTTGTCTTCTGGATGTGAAGACAATACAATAGAGTATCCTTTCTGTGGAACACACTAGCTTCTGCTGTGTTGTCTTCAAAACCCCTGACTTTCACGAGAGCTTACTACCTCGCTTGACTTCTCTATGCTTGTCCCATGCATGAACAGATTTGTCAGCGACACCGCCTCCAGTCAGTGACACAAAGGCTCAGAGACAAGTTGACTGAGTTCTAGGATGAAGTTGGTGAAGAGCATGGTCCACATGAGTAGCAGGTACCAGAGGGGGACTAGTACAGGCTGTGAGAGATGGATTAGTACAGGCTGTGAGAGATGATCCCAGAGAGAGAGGGCCAGTGTGTACTAGATAGGGTGGTCGCAAAGGAGTACCTGTCAAGACACGTACTGCTGATCACTAAGGACTCAGGAGCAGGTGGGCAAGGGTCGGAACAGATGATACACGGCGAAGGCGGCGTTGAACAAGAGGACGAGCCAAACGACGAGGAGGTACCAGATAGGGACTGGTAGGTGTTGCAAGAGACAAAGGCGAAGGCTGGAGGCCAGTGTAGCGAGGGGACTTTAAACAAGGCGGTCGTTGAAGAGTACCTTGGGAGCGAGGGGAATCTTTAGACTGAGCGGTCGCAGGGGAGTACCCAGGAAGATGAGAGTATCACAAATGGACAGTCTGACGACTGCCATGCTTCATTGGGGCTTATATACAGTGTACAGGGTCGATTACAAAGCACTGGGACTATTCTAGACTCTTTGGTACCATCCAATAGGACTACAGAGGCATAAACTTGCTTGTGTCAACTTTCAGGCTTACTGAGCGCATTACTGATCATTGTGGAGCGATGACATCATTATGATGTCACTGTGGAGCGCTTAGTGAGCCTATGAGGTCACTGTGGAGTCGCTCAGTCAGCCATGATGTCATTGGAGTCTTGATGACGTCAGATGATTTATGCAACAGTTTCTAAGAGTTTGTGCCGCTGTTTTGGGTCCATGGTGGCTGAGTGGCCATGTGGCTGCCACGCGATGATTACCCGATTAGGAAACTGGTGCCTGGTCGTGTTATAGTGCCTTTGCAATAGCAATATCTTGTACCGCAGGAGGGATAGCCCAGAAAATGGAAGGGAGTCGGCAATGCAAAGTGAGAGAGGTTTCTCTTGAGTAAAATAGGACAATCTTTGGCCAGGACTTGGCCTTGGTTCGTAACAGTACCCTCAGTAATAGAGTGCCACAAAACAAATGGATGGTCTGAAGACTGTCTGCTACTTTATTGAGCACTTATATACTAGAAGGGGACTGCTTAACAGAAAACAAGTCATAACCTTGTTATCAAGCACAATTGATGGATGAGTAAGAAGTCAGAACATGCTTAGTGAACATGCTCAGTCATACTCAGTAAGCTGCTGAGTAAGAGGCCCTAGATGATGAGTAAGAGCCTCTAGTGTCCATGTGTTCACTGCTTAGTGCATGTGCAAAGCATCTGATTCATTTACTGTTAGTTAGTTTAGGGCTGGTCATTTGGGGGCTTCAGGTATTTGTCAGTGAATAGTGTTGCCTATAAGGCCCCTTAAAGTTGACCCTAATATCCCTATTAAGGTCCTCAGTATTGTCTTGTAGTTTGTTCTAAGGTTATTAGAGTTAGTCTAATAACACGTTCTAGGGCCTATTGTCAAGACTCACTGTTGAACTATCTAGTTCAAGAGTGAGGGGTAAGCTCGAAGACGAGTCGATAGATGTCCAAGATGGCATGGGCAAGAAGTAAAGTCCAGAGTAGTAACAAATACCAGAGAGGCACTGTTACTGTGAGAGTTGAACAGTCATGCAGAGAGGAGGCCAGGATAGTCACTAGGGGACGGTCCCTTAAAGGAGTATCCCAGGGATGGAGAGTTCCGTAAACAAATGGACAGTCTGAGGACTGTCCACTACTTTATTGAGCACTTATATACTACAAGGGAACTGCTAAATAGAGAACAAGTCATAACCTTGTTATCAAGCACAATAGAATGATGAGTAAGAAGTTGGAGTGCGCTTACTGAGCATGCTCAGTCATGCTCAGTAATCTGCTGAGTAAGAAGGCTTCTCCTGCTGAGTAAGAGCTTTCATTGTCCACATGTTTACTGTTCTAGTGCACGTGCAAGCACCTGATTCATTTTCTGTTAGTTAGTTTAGGGCCAGTTGTTTGAGGACTTGTAGTTTGGTCAGGGAATAGCATTAACTTATAAGGCCCTTATATAGTTCTATTAGGGTCCTTAGAGTCGACCCTAATACTTCTATTAAGGTCCTTAGTATTGCCTTCTAGTTCGTTCTATAGTTATTAGAGTTGGTCTAATAACACGTTGTAGGGTCTTTGATACTAGGTTAGTACCTATTGTAGAGCACTTAGAGTCGTCCTAAAGGGTCCCTAGGAGGGCCCTAATACTGTCCTTTATTGCTAGAAGGGTTGCCATTAAGTGGGGCTTGCTGTATGTTGATTGTGCTGAGAATCGCTCGCGTGACAATGCATGCGTGATATTGTGGACACCTCTACTCACCCCTTTTGCTCATGTGAACAGGGTGACACCATAGAGGCTGGGTTTCCTCCTATAAGGAAGGGTCCTTCAAGGGCCCTCTCCGGAGAATGGTTCATGACACCTATAGCATCTTCATTAATGTCCAATGTAAGGCACTTGAGGTCATCCTAAAGGGTCTTTAGGGAGCCTTTAATACTGTCTTTTATTGCTAGCAGGGTTGTTGCTAAGTAGGGCTTGCTGTATGTCAATTGTGCCTAGAATCAATTGCACAACAATGTGCACATGATATTGTGGACACCTCTACTTACCCCGTTTGGTCATGTGAACAGGGTGGCATCATGGAGGCTGGGTTTCCTCTAATATGGAAGGGTCCTTCAAGGGCCCTCTCTGGGAAATGGTTCATGACACTTCCTATCTGGGGAACCCACCATGTGCCAGCCACATGGCCACTCAGCCACAAAGCCCAAAATACTGGATGGACTCTCAGACCTCCTAGAATGATCTGCACGATGTCATAAAGCTCCACTGACATCATACCTGACTGAGCAACCCCACTATGATGTCATATGCTCACTAAGCACTCCACAAGTGATATCATTATGATGTCATTGCTCCACAGTCTCCCTAATTGTCCTGAGTCACCTATAGGTCTGACACAACAAGTTTTATGTCCCTTGTATCTGATTGGAGTGGTCCAAAGAGTCTGAGTTATCTCCTGTAGTTCATACTCAGACTTGTAACTAGTATATAAGCCCCAATGTAGCATGGCAGTCATCAGACTGTCCATTTGTGATACTCTCATCTTCCAGGGTACTCCCCTGCAACTGCTCTGTTTAAAGACTTCCCTCTGTTAAGATTTGTTCAATCTTAATTTTCACTCTAGCAATAGAGTTGCTTGATATAGTTCAAGCACTAGATTTTGACACCTTTGATGTTATCACAGGTAAGAGTAGATGAAAGAGAAGAGAGCGGCCTCTTATTGCTTTGAGCAGTAGTTTCTTTTAGAGAGTGAGAATCTTTTAAGATTCAGAAAGTAACTTGAGTGTAAGGCTCAACTCTTGATACACCAGAGTCTTTATACCGTATCTCCATCACAGCTGATCTGATTCATACAAAACTTGGGGAGCACATAGCTAAGACCCACTACTATCCAAAACCAGGAGCCACAATTCAGAGGTATCAGTAATGACTCACACATGAGTCACTCTTTTGTAGTAACCGTCATCAATCCAGTAAGCAATCACTAAGCATTAGTCACTCAATCAGTCGGCAATAACAAAGTATCAGTCAGCCAATCAGTAAGCAGAAAATTGTAAGCAAACATAGGTAACCAGTCAATCATGAACACAAGTCAAATACTAACATTCTCACTGTTGAACCGGAACCCGAACGGATCAAAGAAGGCGAAGACCTTCATACAAGTTTTAAGATCCGCTCATAGATGTTATGTGTTAGACAGAACTTTAGTATATGCGCTTATGGCAATAGGGTTACGCATAGTACGCTATCTATCACAAGATGCAGCCTTATGCTGCGTCTAGAACGTTTCCACATCACACGTCACTTAATGCGCGATATAGTGGACACCTGTAGTCACCTCTTTTGGACTTAGGAACAGCCCTGGGTCATAGAGGTATAAATACCATACTTGTAGACGAGTATACACATCGCTCTACACCCCAATATCACTTGAGCATTAGCACAACCTCTAAGGTGGGTTGCTTTGCCTGTTAGCTGCGCTCTATGCTGCGCAACACTCACTCCCAAGGTACTCCTCAACAACCACCTTGTTTAAAGCCCCCTCACTGCACTGGCCTCCAACCTTCTGTTGCGCAGCATAGAGTGCAGCTAACAGGCCAAGCAACCCACCTTAGAGGTTGTGCTAATGCTCAAGTGATATTGGGGTGTAGAGCGATATGTATACTTGTCTACATGTATGGTATTTATACCTCTATGACCCAGGGCTGTTCCTAAGTCCAAAAGAGGTGACTACAGGTGTCCACTATATCGCTCATTGAGTGACGCGTGATGTGGAAACGTTCTAGACGCAGCATAAGGCTGCATCTTGTGATAGATAGCGTAGTATGCGTAACCCTATTGCCATAAGCGCATATACTAAAGTTCTGTCTAACATGTAACATCTATGAGCGGATCTTGAACCTTGTATGAAGGTCTTTGCCTTCTTTGATCCGTTCAGGTTCCGGTTCAACACTCCCCCTTGCTAAGTGCATCGGTAGATGCTGTGAGCATTTTCTCACATTCAGGGGTAGAACATTAGTCCTAGTTGTTCCCTGAATTTGAGGAACTTGACGCGACCAAGGTTCTTGGTGAACATGTCGGCTGGGTTGTTAGCCCCTTCAATAAAGAATAGCTCCACCTGTTTGTTTTGTATGACTTCACTGAATGAAGTGATAGCGCAAATCAATATGTTTGATGCGCTTTTCTTGCACAGGGTTGGAGGCTAAGAATATTGAGCCTTGGTTATCACCGAACAATGGGATGGGAGCAAGATTGATGCCAAGTTCTGTTAGTAAGGATTTAATCCAAACTAACTGTCTGCTCATGTCAGAGAGCGACATATACTCAGCTTCAGTGGAGGAGAGCATGACTGTTTTCTGCGCTTGTGAGTTCCACGAAAATATTGCTCCAGCCAGGTTCACCATATAGCCTGTAGTGGACTTCCGATTAGTCGGATCAGAAGCCCAGTCAGAGTCAGCATATGCCATCAAACCGCCATTAGATGGTCCATCATAGACCAAGGCATAATTGGCGGTTCCCAAGAGGTATCGGCAAATATAGAATGCATGATTTAAATGATCCTCTGAGGGATTGGCAGCATGTTGCGACAACTTTGTGACAGCAAAGGCTATGTCTGGACGCGTTCCAAGCATTATGTATAGGAGTGATCCTATAACTTGCTGGAATTTTGACCGCAAGGCTGGGTCAGCAGTGGAAGTGTTGGGAGAGGGGTGATAGCCCTCTGGTAGCGGAGTAGGAGCAGGGTTTGCGTTAAGCAAGTCAAAACGCTGCAGCACTTTCCTTAGATACTCAGTCTGGTCCAGATGTATTTGGCCAGACTTGCGTATGATGCGCATGCATAGAAATTCTTGGGCATCGCCCAGATCTCGACATTCCCAGAGCTTCATGAAGCGCTCCTTTGTTTTATTGATTTGTTTTTTGTCTGCTCCAAAGAAGAGCACATCATCAACATAGACGATGGCTATGATGCTCTTGTCTTTACTAACAAAGAGCCCAGAGTCAGACATAAGGCGAATAAGGCCGAGCGAGGCCATGGACTTGTCAAGGGCTTTCCACCATGCAAGTGCCGCTTGCTTGAGTCCATATATTGCGCGTTTAAGGCGCATGACTTTACTGCTCTTGGCCTTTTATTTTGAAGCCCTCAGGGCTGCTCCATATAGAGCTCTTCATCGAGCTCACCATAGAGAAAGGCAGTCTTGACGTCTAGTCCGCTAATGTGCCAGTTTTTGAGCGCTGCGAGCGCAATCATCAGGCGGACTGTCTCAAACCTGTACCATGGGTGAGAATATTTTCGTCATAGTCAATGCCTTCTACTTGGGAGAAGCCTTTGGCGACTAGTCTGGCTTTTTTACGACCATCAGACTTAAGGTCGAATACCCATCTATTTTTAATTATTTTGCGATCCTTGGGAGGATCGAACTAGTTTGAAGACTTTGCATCTGCAGAGGGATTCCAACTCCTCACGACAAGCATCTTTCCACTCCTTTTGGAGTTCACTTGGCATTCGCAGAATGTCCCTAAAGGTCCATTCGCGAATCTTTCGCAGTATCAGGGTGCTTATGAACTTAGTGGAACTGCTTGGGCGAGCAGATAGTTCAGAAATTTGACTCCCCCTTCCCTTGCTAGATGTAGAATGTCTTCTACCTCATCCTCAGAGGCTTGTGGCGGTTGATTGTCAAGGACGACAGGAGGGTAAGGGCCTGGTACGGCCAATCCTGACATACTACCCTCACCGGAGCTACCGGGTTGGTTTTCTGTCATTGTTCTCCATGTGCGTGTGCGCCGAACGTCTTTTTCCACTTCTGTGGGGTGTCTGCGTTCACCATAGACGTTGCCAGGATGGGTAGGTACTTTCCTCAACCACTGAGACCTTCGAAGAGGTACAGGTTCTTCAACAGGAGGAGGGGACGGTGTAGGAGGGACGGGCGTTTGCTCGCGTTCCTCTTCTTCTGGCGCCTGTATAGGCTGCTCATCATCCTCACTTTTGAATTGTAGGGAATGGGTCGTCAACACCAGGAATGGTGTCTTCGACAGGTTGTTGCGGTAGTTCCTCACGCGGTTCATTAATCCGCAGTGGTACCTTTAGTGCGCGCTTTGTCGCATTTGGGGTACAGGGTCTCATCGTACAGGGCGGTAGCATTTGTGTAAAGCATATTATTAGGGAGCCTCATGAAGAGTGAGGCTTTGATCCCCTCAGTGTGACCAAGGTAGATCATTAGCTCGCTTTTAGGCGAAAGCTTATTGACTCGACGCTTTTCTGGTATGTGCACATATGCACCGCAACCAAATACTCTGAGGTGTGAGATATCAGGGACCTCGTTCTTTAGGACTTCGTAGGGTGTACGCCATTGAAGGCATCTGGCAGGTGTCCTATTGTAACAGTGTGTCCCATGATTCACTGCAAATTCCCACCAGGAGGGAGGTAGACAAGCTTCAAGGCGCATTGCCTGAGCTTTGTCCATTACAGTGCGCATAAAGCGCTCTGCGCGTCCATTCTGTTGTGGAGTGTATGGGGCGCTTTGCAGGATTTTAATTCCTTCGTCCTTTAGGACGTTATCAAAGGCCTCGGACTTGTACTCTCCACCAGCATCGGACATCCACTCTTTGATTCCTGCTTTGTATTGGTTTTTGACCATAGCAAGGAATTGCTTGACGGCCATTATGGTCGACTTTTTATTTTTTAGGAGTGTGATCCATGCATAGGAGGAATAATCGTCAATGAAGCTGACGAAATATTCGTACTTATGATACGACTTCACAGGGAAACTCTTAAGGTCCGAGTGAATACGCTCGAACGGTGCGGAAGCACGAGTTTCAGAAGGGGGGTGCGCAGATGCAGGCATCTTGCCTTGCGCGCAGCCAGGACATACCGGCTGTTCCTGAGGGATTTTCAGGTCTTCAGGGAGACCCTTGGTATGTGTCTTTGCACGTGTTACTGACATCCTTAGATGGGTGGCCAAGGCGTCGGTGAATGACATCATAATCTACCGCGTAGATAAGAGAATGCGCTTGCGCGCTTTCAATTGAGGCGTCTAACCAATACGTGGTTTGACCCGGGAATAAGGGGTAAGAGGACAGGATTATACGTCCGTCCTCTCGTAGGGAAATATGATTTCTATTCCCTAATGCATGCATCCCTTGTTGTAAAAACTCCCCCATAGATAATATCCGAGTGTTAATTTTCGGAATATAGAGAACAGGAGAAATGCGCGTGACAACCGTTTTAGAGTTGACAGTGTGCCGAAGCAACACAGCGCCTTTGCCTTCCACATATATAGTGTTATCGGCAGTTTTAACAGGGGATCTTTCGTGCGGCAAAGCCGGCGTATACTCTATAAAGTCTTTTATTTCGAAGGTGAAGTGTGCAGACGCGCCAGAGTCTAGGAGCCATAAGGATCCCATTTTACTCAAGTCGTGCTTTCCTCTACATCTCGAACAATTGGTGTTACATTCACTATGCAGGGAACTACTTCCTGCGCTAATTTGTACATTGTGTGATACAAGCGAACACTTATTAGACATATCTAGCCCGCTTAGGGGCTGGGGAGATGCTAAAAGGTTCTTTAGCGAGTGAAAAGAGAGAGGGAGGCACATGCACGCTTCGTTATCTTCGGGGTCGCTGCCCCAATCAAGCGCTCCATCCGACGGAGTCGGAGCACGCTCAGGGGTGGCAGCACCTTCTGGGATACCGTCATATATGTCGAATAAATCCGACGTGTTTGTTTGCGCGAAGTCGCCATCGTCCTGGTCCATAGGCTCAGGAATGGGCAACGGTAATTTGACTGCACTTGACGAGGCAGCAGGATTGAGTCGAGATCCGCTGCTCGAGGGTCTTGACTGTCTGTATAGTGGGAGTTACCCCAAGATCGTCAGCAAGATCAAGCGCTTTGTTTAAGGCCTTGTAAGGGCCGTGAGTGCGTTTGCGAGGGTCAGTCGCAGTTGGGACGGTACAGTTGTTGGATCCCCGAAGGACCCAGATGGGCGATAGTGGTAATGGTCGGGAGTGGGAGTGCAGCAATGTCCGCAATATGAGAATGTCCAGGGACCATGGCTGTGATCAGGCCTTCTCCTTGCCTTTCCCTTTTCCTTTTCCGCCTGCGCTTACCGCACTGGCGCTTGTCCTTATCTTCATCGCGCTTGGGCTTATTGCCCTGCTGCTGATTGGAGAAGGAAGGGTCACCATGCTTGCGCTTGACAGCTGAAAGCTTCTGCATGCTGTGCTTCTTGCCTGTTCCACGATTGATCTCAGTTTGATATTGAGAGACGATAGCCTCTCGGACGTCCTTAGCGTTAAGGTCGGCCAGTTCATAGTTCTGAGTAACAATGTGGACAAGCATTTCCCATTTCTGGGGAATGGCTGGCAAGTATGATGAGCTCCTGCAGGGTGTCAGGGATGGGAAGGGAGGAGGCGGTGAGATGCTGGAATGCAGCATGTATCCAATCTATTTGTGGGCCAGGATGTTGGCTCGGGTTAATGCGAATGGAGATGGCTTCTTTAAAGTCCTTATAGATGCTAACTGTTGTCGCCATGCCATAAAGGGTTTCAAGGTGATTCCAGATAGTTTCAGCGCTATCCAAGGATCGTAAGATCCTTGCTGGATCGCGATGCTAGATCTAAGGACCATATGACCGACTGCCATATCATTTCCTTTGTTCCATTCTCTCAGGGCTACAATTGCGGCAGCCTGGGCAGCAATCTCTTCAGCAAGAGGTGCCTGAGGAAGTCCAGGAAGGACTGGCATGTCAAATGTGCCATTGCAATAACCCCATAGTCCAACGGACATGAGGTAGGCTTTCATAGCCTTTGACCAAATACCATAGTTTGCGCCATCAAGGATGGGGACAACAGGGGCAGAGGGTTGAGACGACGACATTGTAGCTGTTAGAAGAGGGCTTAGAGGTTGTCAGTAAGAGTATTTGTATTCAAACAAGCCGACATAGTCTCCCCATAGGGTAGACTAGCTCGCCGCAGCATGCAGGCTTCAGGGATGCTTCGCCATCGTTGCAGCCGATGAAGGCGCATGGCTTGCAGGGCCCATAACCTGTTGCGCAGCATAGAGCGCAGCTAACAGGCCAAGCAACCCACCTTAGAGGTTGTGCTAATGCTCAAGTGATATTGGGGTGTAGAGCAATATGTATACTCGTCTACAAGTATGGTATTTATACCTCTATGACCCAGGGCTGTTCCTAAGTCCAAAAGAGGTGACTACAGGTGTCCACTATATCGCGCATTCAGTGACGCGTGATGTGGAAACGTTCTAGATGCAGCATAAGGCTGCATCTTGTGATAGATAGCGTAGTATGCGTAACCCTATTGCCATAAGCGCATATACTAAAGTTCTGTCTAACACATAACATCTATGAGCGGATCTTGAACCTTGTATGAAGGTCTTCGCCTTCTTTGATCCGTTCGGGTTCCGGTTCAACACCTTCACCTTTGCCTCTTGCAACACATACCAGTCCCCATCTGGTACCTCCTTGTTATTTGGCTTGTCCTCTTGTTCAACACATTATACACTGCCTACCATTTGTTCCAACCCTTGCCCACCTGCTCCTGAGTCCTAGTGATCAGCAGTACATGTCTTGACATCTTTGTTATCAAACTCTTCATGGTGTTCTTCTATTTTTTCCTCATTAATGTCTTTTACAAGGTGTGGCAGTGAGATGGCCGTTGGCAGACAAGAGATGGCAGCATGGTTGGGAAGCAGGAGTGTGGGCAGAAAGCAAGAGTTTGTAGCCATAAGCATAGGGGACATGACTGGTGCTAGAGCAGCTGGGGAGGTGGCTGGTGATACAGCTAGTGCTTTCAGGTCAGGTCACATTGACTGCAAAAAACTGCTTGACTGAACCTGACCTGACTGATCATGAGTGAACTTTCCATCAAGGTCAAACTGGATTGTAGAATGTCCAGTCACAGTCACATCAACTTTCAAGACTGATAAAAACTGGTCAAGACTGGTGTGCCTGGTGTGCCTGGTGTGCCTGGGATTTCTGTCAAGATTTCATGGGTTTGAGGATTATGGTCATAACTAGTCATAAGTAAAGCATGACTGGGAACATGTGTGTGAGATTGTAAGGCTGGTTACCTGACCCTGTACCTAGTGAGTACCCAAGGAGAGAGAAAGCTCCCATGAGAAGTTGGACACAGGCACAGAGAGGAGTTCTCAAGCCAGTCAGAGAAGGGGACACCAAAGCTTGCTTGTCATTCCAGAGGGTAAGTAGAGAAATTAAGTACAGAATACAGGGGAGTACAAAGGAAAATAGGAGATTGAAAAACAAGGGAGCATAAAGATTGTCTATGCTGCACACAGAAAAAAAAATGCACATCTCAATGCATGAAAATTGTGCATGTGGGAAAAGATGCATTGCATGCCATCAGGGTTTCAGACCTGACACCTCCTAGGGGGTTGAAATTTTGACCATCCTCAGTCAAACCTTCTTGAGTGAGCTTCAGCCTTGTGCCGTGGCCTTTTTGCCATGCCAGAGTAGTGGGTGTGTTGTGGTGAAGCAGCAAGGTGGCATGGCATGCTTGCGGCATGTTGAATGTGTTGTTGTGCCTCATGGTGTTGCCAAGTGTTGGCTGCATTGTTGTTGTTGCTGCTGCTGTTGATGCAGAGGTGGTGGCAGTGGCAAGGGCAAGGGTGGTGGTGAGAGAGGGTGGTGGCACATGGGGTGGCTTGCATGGGGGTGGTGTTTGTTGTCTTGTGGTGGCAGTGGCAAGGTTGTCTCCACTGCAGGTGGTGGCAGCAGACATGGGTGGTGATGCGTGAGTGGATGGGGAGGTGATGTGGGAGGTGGTGTGTGGTGTGATGTTGGCATTGGCAGTGGCTTCTCCTGTGTGATGGTGGGGTTTGATCATTCTGTGGGGTGGTGTTGTGGCATATGCTTCTGAGGTGGCAGCGTGCTCTTCATTTTCCAGTTATCTGTGTGTTCTTTCTCTATTTGTTCCTTGTTAACATCTTTTACAAGGTGTGGCAGCGAGACAGTGGTTGGCAGATATGAGATGGCAGTGTGGTCAGGAAGCAGGGGTGTGGGCAGCAAGTGCAAGTTCGTAGGCATAAGCATAGGGGTGATGGCAGAGACAGATGGAGCAGGGGCAACAACAGAGGGTGCAGCAGTTGACAGAGAGGGAATGGCAGTGGGCAATGCAGGCATTGGTGTGGTGTGACTGAGGCTGTGACAGTGATGATGGTGGGCAAAGCAGGGGCTGTGATGACGGCGGACAAGGTGAAGATGGCAATCATGTGTGGAGCTGAGGCAATGGCTGTGACAGGTGACACTGAGGGTGTGGGAGCTGGCAGGGCAGAGATGGGGGGGTGTAGAGGTGGTGGTGGATGTGGCAGAGAAGGCTGGGGCATGTACGGATGCAGGAATGGATGCAACTGGGAATGAGACAGCTGTGGTTGGCAAAATGGGATCAATGACAGCAGGTGGGATGAAGGTGAAGGTGACTGGAGGAGGGGCATGAGTGGGCAACATGGAGGTGATGGTGGTATGTTATTGGAGGCAGAGGAGAGGGAGTGTGTGTCGAAGGTGAGAGGCGGAGAGCATGGAGGCATTTGCATGTGTGATGGGGTGGTGGGAGAGAGGGAGTTGTGGGGCATGCATGTCAGGTGTTCGGTGGCTGGCCAGTTTCTTGCAGCAGAAGGGATGTTACACCATTTCCCTTTTATGTTTACTTCTTACCTCTTGCTATGGACTGCTTGCTTGCGTACGTCCCTTTACTTACTGGTCTCGTGATCTCTTATGTCTTGTGATCCCTTCGGTGTTATCATGTGATCCATACACGTCCAGGTAACACTGGATTG
>JAGFNK010001037.1:0-15959 GCA_025769875.1 Russula earlei
GGAGATATTCATCCCGCATGTTTGAGGGGGTTTCTGCGCCGATTTGGGTGGAATTCAAGCTCCGCCAAGTGCGCTGAAACGGCAATAATTTGTGTATAACTCAAATTTGGCTCTATCCATACAGAAGAACTCAGACATGCCATACAAAGTAATGTCCCAAACACAATACTTAGTGCCCCATGGCAACAGTCAGGCTGTATTATCAACTATTATGATACAGTGCAATAGCTTCCGAGTCTTTGTTCTGAGTTCATTACTTAGAATCAGATTGGGACCAGGACGACTGCCGTTCAGGTGTGCGAGTCATCCACCCTATATGATGTTGAGCATCTGAGCTTATCCCGTGATGGTCAAGGCTCATCTTGCCGGTCAAGCCTGTAATGCGAAATGCTGCGTTCCAACGCAATGTTTTCCAATCAGTGAGAGGGTAAGATTCCTCATATGCCAGCCAATGTGCTTTGTGAGGCGTTCGATCGTTATCATCCTGACCCCACATTTTATGCACTTCTCAGCAAGGCAAGAATTCCATTTACACGATGGGCAGGAAGGGATAAGTCGACTCTGCTTATAGTCAACTCAGTGGATAATAAAAGTAAAATATTTCAAGTGCTGAGTAGGGTCTGTTGTGGCCACAAATTATATTACATAAGTAATGACCTTAGTTGAGCATGAAAAATGTGACAAAAAAGGTTAAATATGGAGAGTCTACTCATTCCAGCACAACATTTACCCTAGCCTGGCTAAAAGTTTTGCCGAATGAGTAGACTCTCCATATTTAACCTTTTTTGTCACATTTTTCATGCTCAACTAAGGTCATTACTTATGTAATATAATTTGTGGCTGCAACAGACCCTACTCAGCACTTGAAATATTTTACTTTTATTATCCACTGAGTTGACTATAAGCAGAGTCGACTTATCCCTTCCTGCCTGTCGTGTTATTCGTCCACCCATTCATCACGACCACTCCAAGACTCAAGTCCTCGACAACGATGTCTTTGTCTATATGGCTAGATGGGCAGCGACTGTCATCCTATCTGAGACGTCCGTGATATCGTCGTTTGATCCTTCGATTCGCTGTAATAGAGCGATGAATGTCAAAATAGTCGTTATATTACAATACAATCGCGAGTAGACCTATGATGCTGATCGGTGGAAACGAGAAAGGTTTTGTAGCTACATGAGGGCCGTATGAGATCTGTGAAGATGGGCTGGGGAGAGTTTGGGGAACACCCGCAGTAGTTGTCCCAGCGGATGGAGGGGTGCCGTGTGGTGCTGCTTCAGAGGTCACTGCAACATATCAATATTATCAATAGTTTTTTGGCTGAGAGTGACATACAGGGGAGGTTGCCGCCGAATGATGCATTAGCAAGCTGAACTGCAGCTTGTAGACGTTGGGCAGCGTCTGAAGGTACGTTCGAGCGAAGGCCGACTCTAGGTGGGTCTTGTGAGGGATGGGTTAAATTGCCATAGTAGAATGCGACGAAAACACTAATCAAGATGTAGGTAGCTAAATTGCAAGCTAATCAACTGTCCCGCTTACGATTTGAGAAATGGGTCACCAATGCTCCAACTGTATAGAAAACCTGAGCTGGGAGGGTCCCTAGGAGCAAGATTGGGGGTACAGCGGGAAGTAGTATCTTCAAAGGTCTGTGAACCAAAGTCACGCGGGTCAACCGGGTAAAAGCTTCCGCCAATCTGGAAAGTAAGTGTATGGGCTTCTGCGCAGTTATAGGTATCACCCCCGAGCTGCGCAGCGATTGCATCCAGAACGTCTTGGGGACCGTGAATCAATGAATTCCCCTGTATATGATGGCTATAAATCGTATTTGAAGACCAAACAAGGAACGAACTGTATCCAGCAGGGCAGTCAGAGTAGGATTTGATGCAGCGAGCGCCGACCGCGACAACTTCCGCCCATCAAAATATACGTCATCGATGGCAACTTCCCAAGTGATAGGATAGACCTAAATCACGTTTGTGAAAGTCTGGAATAAATACACTTTCAGATGCACCTCATTTGGAAACTCCTCGGGCGCAGGAAGACCGCCCTCCGCAGATGTATAACAGCGTAAAGGAACCCAAGTCAAGTCTTCTGCGGCTATGTCTGCCGGTAGTTCGCCAATTGAAAGTACCCCTTGACTTCCACCAACATCGATGGCATCTCGTTGCAGAGATATGGAGACGATTGGGGAAGCCAATGCACCAGCCAAGATGAGTCGAGGAAGAAGGGGCCCATTAGTAGCAAAGCTCGCAAGCACGTCATTCATGTTTGGAGACAACGATCGGCCTTTGTCACTGTGCATTGTTGGATGCTTACGGATGCCCGATAGGTCGGGGAAGACACGAGGTCCTAAGGAGTGAGACCTCCGAACGTTAGGGCTGGAGTCTCTTGAGACACCGGAGGTGAGCAGTTTGTTCCAAATTATACTGTAGTAGATCATGCAGTCAGTACAACCGAGAAGAAACACTCTGCTGTGTTACCGCAAAACGCATAAAGAATACAAACGCTGATCAGGATGATGTGTACGTGTTACTGTCATCCATTCGACGAGTAGCAGCCAAGATACAGTGCACAAACAAGCGTGGCAGGAATATCCTCTGTCATTAAAGCAGCACGTCATTCCGGAAGATCGTGGCCAGCCCCTGACGGGGGGGTGACCAGGAGCAGTCAGAAGGTCGGGAGATGAGACCCAGCACCGAGATAGCATTACAACTAGACGCAAATTACTGCCCAACTTAAGACACCACAGACTCACCTATTAACTGGAAAACCGAGCCCAAATATTCCAGCGGAGCCGGTCTGCAGTACGCTCGTGTTCGTTTCCGAGATTGCAGCGAAGTACTGATTTTGAATCCGCAAGCCAGAAACACCAGCAATATCCATTCCGACAGGGCCTTGTGCAAAAGTTCCAGTCAGTGAGTCACCGTACTCAAGGCGAACAACAACGCCGCTTGGCTGGAAGGATGTCTGAGGATACAACGGGACACTGACGGAGAAGCAGTCTGTGGAACAAGAGCTCGAGAGCACCCAAAGATCGGAAGAGCCAGTGTCTGATACGTAACGAAGGTCAAGGTGTATACGTTGTCAAGAAATTACGAAGCGTACCGAGAACGAGCGGAGCAAGCGTCTCGCCTACTTGAACTAGTACATCGTATGTTCTGATTCTGCAATGAGCTAACCGCTGTAGTCCGTTTGAGTACGCACACATCAATATAGTCACCCAGGCCTATGGCGCCTTGTTTGAGTACCCGCCGTGGCGTACTGGAGACAACCTCTCGTCTAATCAATGGGAGATGAAGCGTGGACCAGTGTCGGATGGCAGATAATGACACAGGGTTTGTCGAAGACAATGGCAAGTTTACAAGGAGGGTGAGATAAATGAGAGATAATAGCATACCCAAGGAGCTAAGAGATGTACAGAGGAGACAACGAGTCGGAAGCAGATCGTGCAGTGGTAGATGGCTCTCACTCACAGCGTTGGCACGTGCCCGTGGTCAACCTAATGCATGACGATACGACGATAAGCCTGTCTATTCTCTTTCCACCAATCTGCTCTAAGACAAAGTTTTCCGCTGTCGTCAGCCAGCTCATGGATGCTTGAGTATTAGGGTCCCAAGGACCCTCCTCCTTCAAGCAGGACCCCATCCATTCAAAAAATTAGGCGATCTCTCCCCACAGAATGGACGTCACACTATCAGAACAGCAACAGGAGGAAATAACTGCTCTCAAATCCATTTATGCAGAAGACTTCATGGAGTGCCAGCCTAGGGCATGGAAAGTGCGTCATATATTAGATGATTCGTATCATGAGAGCCTGACGTGCTCAACGATCCGAATTCTTGTATAGGGTGCTGCAAGGCTCCCAGAGTTCATCATCAAGATCACACACCCAGACACTGCACATGCCACTAAGATCTACTTCCACTTACATACGATGTCAATAATATATCGTAGCTCATCGATTGCGGCTCATTACATCACATAGATTTCCTAGGACTTACCCCAAAAATGCACACCCAATCTTCACTGTACAACAACCCATCAAAGGCATTCCAGATGATTGCGTCACAAATCTATCGAATTTCATTCAGGCCGAAGCGCGGCAGTCTCGCGGGACAGAGATTGTCTTTCAGGTGAGCGATATTTTCATCAGTTAATGTGAACGGAGCCCGCCTTCTGCGACTATCTCTTCAGAGGGTATAGATGTGAGCGGATGTGCCATAATTCAGGGCCCTTTCCCACACGACTGAGTTCGATTAATCCTGATTATCTTCAGGTCATTACCGCGGCGCAAGATTGGATTGCCAGTAATATCACACCGCCTGTGGAAGTCGTTGGTTCCTTGGCCTCCGAAATGATTAAACGAGCGTCGGAAGAAGCACAGGTGTGTATCTGGTTGAGTATGCCATATATTTTGGTTGAGTATCGTTGACCCTATCAGGCGAAGAAGCAACGCGAAGAGGCTGAAGCGCAAGAAGAAGCAGAACGTAAGCGTCTTTTGGCCGAAGCGTTTCATGAGCAAATGCAAGCCGATGCACATCGTCACCACATTGAACGCGAGAGACAAAGGGCGCGGCACCGGGCACAGTCTGATGCAACCGAGGCGCCCGAGGTTGCTGAGGACATACTTACTCATTCCTTTGACCGTGAGGTTACGGTGAACGGGTTGCGTTTCTGTGCCGTTAAGCTTTTTCATCCACGCCATGGTCAGCAGGTATCTATTGTCATTGTCCGTAAATTAGTTAATGAAATCGCAGATTGTCTTGGAACTACGTATCAAGCTGAACCCATTTGCGACGATATCACAGCGACGCTTCCGCTCGAGGTTCATGTAGTCACATTTGACACGCACTATTACACTACGCCTCAAGGTCGTAAGAAGTTAAAGCTCGTTCAAGAAGAGGTTCAACGTCTCGTTAGGGTCCGACAGGAGAACGTTATTCAATTGTATGCCGTCAAGCTTACCCTTCCTCAAGCGAGTGGCGCTCCCCAGCTTGCCGTCCTCATGGAACAGAAGCCGCAGTTGACTTTGTATGATTTATTAGAGGACTGTGAGACACTGCGCGAGGAGCGTGCATTGGTGAGTGCTTCAATAAGGACTACAACTCGCTCTGACAATGTGAAGAGTTACCTCACACAAATCCTAACAGGCTTGAATGAGGTACATGCCTCAGATCTTCTTCATAGAGGTAAGCCGTTCTCCCGCGTCTGAATTGGGCTAGAGTTTTGTCGAAAGGAATCTCCTTACACACGACTGGTCTTTCGAGTCGCGAAAGATTAGGCCAGTCCAAGCTTGTCAAACTCCTGAAGGTCAGCTATTATATGAAATTACTGGATCTCCACCGGTCAAATCCATTCGGACACAAGCCCCTCCCCATCTGGGATTCGATGAACCTCCCCGAAAGCTGGTCAGCCCAATTTCTTATCCCAGGGAATATTTGGTTCATTCATTCCAGGCTAGCGAGGGATGGCCATGACTCGGCACTAATATACACCAAGGCTCGTGACATCCATTATGCTGGTGTAGTTTTCCTGCAGATGCTTCTGGGGCGCGATGTCGTAGAGCGCTTTCCAGATGCACAGGCTGCCCTCATATCATGTGAGGCATGTCTGTAGAACCATGTGCGCTGCTTATGTGTCACAGCCCTTATAACCCCTGTTCTCCAACGAGTTGCGTTGGGCATGGTTTCTCAAAGAAAGAAATACACATCTTGCGCCGCTATTCTTGTAGACCTTGCTCAAATTTCGTTCACGAAGACGCGTGCAGTCGCGATCCCAATATCAGGTAAGTTTGAAAGATCTGCAGTAGCCCTTAGATCTAATGCCAATTGAAATCTATTAAGACCCTAGGACCCCTGTTCCACAAGTATATGGGAGTTCACCAGAGGTTGACTATTTTAGGACACCAATCCAAAGGCATCAGCAAACGAGTCGTTGGAAGGAGGATTGGGAAGAACTGGAGCTATTGGTACTTGTCACCTGCCTTTGATGTTATGCTGCCTCTCACCCGATGGCAGGGTCGCGGCGCGTTTGGCTCGGTGGTTAAAGCACGTAACAAAATTGACTCTCGGATTTACGCAGGTACGGTAAATTTCCAGCATACAGGCATATCGTGACACCTTTCCCAGTCAAGAAGGTACGCTTGCGCACTCCAAATACCGACAATAAGATCTTGCGAGAAATCAACGCGCTCAGTCGCCTGTCTCATCGGTTCATTGTGCGATATTATACGGCATGGTTCGAGGATTCAGAGTTGGCATCGGCAACTGTCTCATCTGACGGTTCGGGTGACGACACTGCAGATGGCGTTACGTCTGCTCCCAGTGATATTCATCGTCGCGAAGGCTCGTCGGATCCATTTAGTATAGACCTTGACAACCTTGAATCCGAGAGCCGCTCCTCCACGTCATTTCCGAGCATTCATTTCACTGGCTCTGGCTCAAATGCCACAGAGGGCAGCGATGGAGACATTGACGGGGATGAGACTGATGCAGACGATATTGGGGAGATGTTTGAAGCACCCCAAAATGGCTCTGCGGTCATCAACGTAGTTCCTCGTACTCATCCCACCTCTAGGCCTCGCACGCTTTATATCCAGATGGTTAGCTCCGTTACTTGAAGGAAGATCTAACTTAATGGTTGTCCAGGAGTTCGTGGAGCGGCAAACCCTCAGAGAGGTAAGCTGTTGTTCTCCTATGCAATTTGTCTGCTGTCCTGACAGGCCCCCGCTGCAGCGGATAGCAGAAGGCCTCTCGGAGGATGATGCGTGGCGGTTATTTCAACAAATCGTTGATGCGCTCGTACACATGTCAAGCTTGGGCATTGTCCGTGATCAATTTATGATATCCTTGGATTCTAGACTGATTGTCCCTCAGCTTCACCGAGACATTAAGCTTACGAATGTTTTCATTGGTGCGATCGAAATGCCTCAAAGCTCATATTCTCCTGACTTGTTTCCCAGATGGTAAAGGGGACTGCAAAGGCAGGTTGTAGAGTGCCACATTGTTGTGACTGTTTTGACGGACTGTCGAAAGTTGGCGATTTTGGCCTTGCTACTTCCAGTCTCGCTGCAGCGGTTGAGGCTTCTGAAGTGGCTCCGCACGCGATCATAGCCGATGCAGAGATGACACTGGGTTAGTCCGTAGTGATTTTCACGCCTCAGCCATCCTCATTTCCTTTGACAGAGGTTGGGACCAAACTGTACATCGCGCCTGAGGTGCAATCACCCAAAAAAGGGCCACGAAATCATACCAAAGCAGATCTATACAGTCTCGGGGTAAGCCTGTACCCGGCCGGTGTCGTGTGTCCATTTATTGAATAGTGGTCAGATCGTGTTTTTCGAGATGAACTACTTTTTCTCCACCGGAGCTGAACGTATTGCTGTCATTGAAGATCTACGCAAGAAGGACGTAATCTTTCCTATTGATTGGGACGTTTATCGGACACGTCAGCGGCAAAGTATGACTTTTGAGTCAACACGTACCCATCCTTACATTCACTGATGCACTCCAGTTATCGCTTTGTTGCTCAAACACAACCCAGATGACCGTCCAACCGCACTTGAGCTATCTCAGAGCAATCTACTCCCCCCCAGGCTGGAAGATGAATACTTCAAAGGTGCCTTGAGAATGATGAGTGAGTTGATTTTACAAGGATCTAGTTTGATGCTCAACCATTCCAGTCAAGACCGATTCTCCTCACCGTCAGGCGGTTCTCGCGGCACTTTTTAACCAGACCTCTCGAGGTGTGCGCGGGTTTCTCTACGACCATGATGTTGAACACCCCGAACACGCATCATTGAACGGAATCGTTCGCGACACTTTGGCAACCACATTCCGCTTGCATGGAGCGATCGAAATGGCTCCCCCATTAATGGTTCCGGCCACCGATAACTACGACGATACAACACGTGTGCTATTCGTGGACAAGCATGGAGAGGTCGTGGGGCTTCCAAATAATGCATTGATTCCGTTTGCCCGCGTTGCAGCACGAAACAACCTCAAGCGGATCAAGAGATTTCATATTGGTGATATCTACCGCCCCAAGTAAGCTTTATGGTATAACGACCGCTATATCTTCCCTGCCCTCATCAACATGCCAGCCTAGTTGCAGGACACCCTAGGGTCTTCAAAGCGGCCGTTTTTGACATCATTTCCACAGATGTAGCCAATGGAGGCCCTATTTCGATCGCGGAATCGATTATTGTTATGAATAAGTGCTTGGAATCGTTTCCGAACCTTTCGCAACATTATGAGATACACATATCTCACTCAAAGGGTAATGACCCTATCCAGCACTGCTGTTTTGATGCTAATTATTGCCAAGTTATCGATCTGGCTCTTAGCCGAGTATCGCATGATATTCGTGACTCTGTCATCGAGATAATCATGCAAGTCAAGTCATCCTGGGCCCAGAAACGAGCAATGCTTCTCAAAAAAGGTCTTTTAAGAAGCACGGTGGACGAGCTTGAAGTCTTAAGTGACACAGGTGCGATTCTTCCCCATTTTTACAAGTTTACCGCAGTCTATCCAAGTCGTGTAGTCGAAGATCTCGTAACGTTCACCGGTCGACTAGACAAGGCTTCACCACCTCTTTTGGCTTTATTGTCTCCTTTCTTGGATGAAGTGAAGCAGGCAATTCAATACGTTGCCCTTGCGGGTGTTACGAGGCCCGTTTTCTTGCATCCTTTAATGATAAGTAGCCACAACGCGTACTTCAAAAATGGCGTATGTTTTGAGGTTGTCAGACGAAACAAGCGGAGTGATATCTTGGCTGCTGGCGGCCGGTTAGCGGTTTTGAAAATGGCTTTGCTCGAGTAAACTAACGTTCCACCATTAGGTATGATGACCTCATTACTCAATTCTCTCTGCCGAAAGCTGGAGGCAACAACGTCTGTGCTGTTGGACTCCAAATCTCCTTAGAGAAGATCCTCGTTGTCCTAGCAGCGTATCAGGCGATATCTGTTAAGAACCTTCTCAAGGAGCAACGCTCTTTTGGTTTTTGGAGTCCCAGGCGATGTGATGTGTACATTGTGTCTTACCACCCCGGATACCTCAGCGAGAGGCTTGAAGTTGCGGCTCTTCTGTGGAGACACAGCATAAGTGCGGACGTTATGTACGAGTCAAGTCTTCCTGATGGTGAACATGAAAACCATTTGGAGCTATGTCACAGGGAGGGTATACTGTGCGTATCCGTTCACTTTCTGTCAAAGTATCCTCTTAGTGTCCGTAGATTCTCTGTATGTCCACGTCCACGTTCTGTGAGGCGCGATCAGTCTGCATTCAAGATCAAGAGCATCCTTAAGGGTACGGAATATGATGGTAGGTAACTTAACGATCCGCAATTGTCATCTGGCGGTCACATGACAGAGTTTGTGCTGTTTTTGTAATTAGTTTTCGAGGCCAGAGCTTGTACCGTGGCTCCAGGAACAAATTGCCGAGCAGCAACGGATCGACGCCGAGACGTCTGGCACGGCTATTCCGTCTGAGCATTCACAAGGTCTGGTTCGACTTAAGTTGTCTGGCTCCATGCCGGATGTCCAGCTAGTGCTGCCAGGGGACGCCCGAAAACAACGGAAACAAACCAAACAGATATTCGTTGAGAAGGGTAAGATCATTGTGAATTTCGCCTCTCCTATCACCTACTCATTTCTACGCTACTGCAGCGTTTGAAAGGGTTTGCGGGTTTGTTCTGCTGTTCAATCTGGCATTCCAGTGATCGCCATTGATACTCCGGCCAACGTCTTTGATGCTTTGTGTAAATCATCCAGTTGGGTCACAGATGATGATGCATGGAAGGCTGTGGTTTCCTCCTTCCCTCTTTCGATTACAGGATACGCTCCACAAATACGCGACGCTATCTCCCGTCGCCAGGCAGAGGGCCATCATTTTATCCTATTGTTTGCTGTGAGAGACGAACGCGTGCATCTTTGTGTCTTATGACTATAACTCACCAGAAAAACTAGTTTATTGAACTTGTACACTAACTCCATTGTCTTCATGTTGTATCATCATGCGTCATCCTGTAATCATACGAAATCCACCGTGTAAGTCCACCTGTTAGTAACTCTCATTGATTTGTCACGACGGGCAGGAATGGATAAGTTGAGTCCACTTATAGTCAACTTAGTGGACAATAAAAGTAACATATTCCAAGTGCTGAGTAGGCTCTGTTGTGACCATAAATCATATCACATAAGTAATGACATAAGTCCAGCACAAAAAATCAAAAAGGTTAACTAAGGACAGTCCACTCATTCCAGCACAACTTGTACCCAGGCTAGGGTAAAAGTTGTGCCAGAATGAATGGACTGTCCTTATTATTTACCTTTGTGGTCAAATTTTTTATGCTCAACTTATGTCATTACTGATGTGATATAATTTATGGTCACAACAGAGCCTACTCAGCACTTGGAATATTTTACTTTTATTGTCTGCTTGTCAAGACATGTACCACTGATCACTTAGGACTCAGGAGCAGGTGGGTGAAGGGACTGGACAAGGTGGTGGATGTTGACAATGATATTGCCAATAGTGATGTGCAAGGCTTGGCTCCAAGCCGTCAAGCCCCAGCTGTCACAAGTACTGGTACCTCGGACCGAACCGCAACTGGACAAGCCTACCCGGACAAGCCTACCTGGACAAGCCTCAAGTTTCCCACGCATTCTCATGACTCACCTTGCCTTGCATGTACCACCACCTTCCAGCATGTTCCAGTATGATCACCTTGTCTTTACCTCATGCATACCATTTGATATAGATAGTATCCATCTATATAAACCTGTCAGTAGAGGGGAACAAGCCTTAAGCTTTTTCTCTTGTGAAATATCACTGGATTCAGCTTTGGAACTGTAGGCTTGCAGGGAATCAAGCAAACATCTCAGAAATCCCCTCATTCTGCTAGGTCTTCAAATGCGAAGACTCATTCATTGTATTTCCTCTCCGCAGTACACACCAGCCTTTGCTGTGTTGTCACCAAGATCCCCAATTTTTGCAGAACTTGTCATCTTGCTTGACTCAGTGCGCACGTCTCGCACATGAAATGATTTGTCAGCAACACTGCCCCCAGTTGGTGACATTAGAACAAGCTTAGCCTCGACCTCGAATCACACGCTTGCCAAATATACTGATTTCACTTTGACATGACCATGACCCAAGATTGGAAGACCAAAGGGCTCAGCACACCAACAATTGAAGGACTAGCAGCCCTCAAGTGCCCCTTTGAATCACTTCCTGACCAAGAGAAAAATGTTCCCAGTGTGACCATGTTCGATGACGGCATTGAATTTCATACAGTACACATGGACGGCGTACCATGGACGGGCTACTATGTCAACTGGAAAGGAGCCAAGGTAGCCTTAGGCCATCTTTACGGCCTCTGGTTCGAAATTGCGAGATGAGGAGACACCTGGGAAGTGACGCGTGTTGCTCACTCAGCCTTCAAACTCACACAAAGTCCCCATAGAGGTATTACTGTCATTTTCACGTGACCTTGCACTTGCCATTTTTGGATGTCATTTCAAGTGCGAAAAAAAACTGCTATATCTCAACAGTTTCTCAACAGATTGCCTTGAAACTTTGACAGTAGAACCTTATATGTTGTATCTAGGTGCAGCTAAAATATGGGAGCCTAATATTTAGTTCTTGAAATGTCGATTTTCGGGTGGTGACATGAGTGCAAAACTTTGAACTGCCATATCAACTTTTCAACTGTTCTGAACCGATTGACTTGAAACTTCGACAGTGGGATCCCATGTACTGTATCTAGGTGCAGCCCAAGAGTTGGGGTCTGATTCTAGTTTTTGAAGTTTCGGTTTTTGGGTGTGATCTGAGTTCGAAATTTCGATCTGCCATATCTCAACCATTTCTCAATAGATTGCCTTGAAACGTGGACAGTGGGACCTTATATACTGTATCTAGGTGCAGCGAAAATATGGGAGCCTAATATTCAGTTTTTGAAGTTTCGATTTTTGGGTGCCGAGCTGCGTGCAAATTTCGTACTGCCATGTCTCAACCATTTCTCAATGGATTGTCTTGAAACTTGGACAGTGGAACCTCATGCACTGTAGCTAGATGTTTCACTCGTTGGATGTTCACGTTTTGGGGTGCCAACCCCAAGCATGATAATATTACATTATCCCTACAGCTGAATCCATCCATGATATGATATGACTATTACAACTGTACCACACGAGAAGGGCACACTTAAGTTCATGGGGCTGGACAAGGACTGAGGGAAGAGTGAAAGAGACAAAATTGAAATGATGATGCAGGCGTGCGTCGAGGCAGCAATAGGCATCGGCACGGGTACATGTGCGTGTAGCTTCTTCAGTGAGTCTTCGGCCTCACGCGCGTGGTCACATTGTCGCAAAGGGGGGTGTGCACGTTCTGAGGTGTTGCCATGCGTTGGAATGCAGGCACAGTGCGGGAAGCAGGAGGGAGGAGTGTGCTTGCATGTGTGTCAAATGTGTCGCGACGTGGTGTTGCCAGGCGTCGGCCGTGTTGCTGATATTGGTGCTGCTGCTGTTGTTGTTGTTGTTGATCCTGGTGCTGCTGTCATGGCAGAGGCTGAGGCGTGGTCGTTTGAGGCAATGGGGTGGCGAGAGGCAAGGGCGTAGGCGATGGCGTTATGGAAAGGTGAGCGTCTGAGGGGGTGACTTGCGTGTTGCTCGTGCTGTCATCATATGGGCGGCGACGAGGTCTTCGCCACTGCAGGTGATGGCAGCGCTCGTGGGTGAGGTTGTACGTATGGATGGGGATGCGGTGGAAGGGGAGGAGTGGTGCCGTGGTGCTTGCATCGGCACTTCTCCTGTGGCGACATCGTGGTGGCGGCTGGTGATCTTTCTGCGGGGCGCGTGAGGTAATGATGGGCGATGCTGGACGTGTGGGAACCGCAGGGACGACGGGAGCGGGCATGTGAAGGCGTGACATTTTGGCAACCATACCCGCTGTTACGGGGCAGGGTGGGGAACGCGGCGGCATGGGTTTTGCCTGGAGTCGCATAGAAGCGCGGCTGTGTGCGCATACGTTGGGCAGCAGAGAGGTGATGTCGTGCCGGGCGGGAGAGCGGGTAAACGCGCATGCACCGAGGGGGTCCAGGGGGCGTGATCCATTCGTGAAGGGAAGTAGGATGTTCACATCCTCAGAAAGCCGAAGAGTGTCCTGCCGGTGAGAAGGGACGAGCTATAAGAAAAGCACCAGGAGACCTATGTAGGAATAAGTCGGATCGCTTGTCTCTCTCTTGTTTTCCTATCTGTAGTCTCGTATTCGCAATCGCGGTTCCGGATTTTTGCTTGTGCATGCTAGCACTTGGAGTGCTTACTCGCACATTCTCACGCTATTTGAATCTACGTATTGCTTATCCAAGTGGTGGTGACATCGTGCACGTACCTTTGGCTGATCCCACCCCCAGTCCGTATCACCCAGGTCTCTCCTGGAGGCAACCGCAACAGGAAGCAGGATGATTTGTATCAAATGACGGCAATCCGGGAGACCTTTGAAGAGACAGGTCTACTTCTTGCATCCTCAACATCGGAGTCCAAGGCACCTCTGAGCGACGTCGCTGTGGACATGTCGCGCTCGTCCCTTCTCACCGGCAGGACACTCTTCGGCGCTTTCTGAGGATGTGAACATCCTACTTCCCTTCACGACGAATGGATCACGCCCCCTGGACCCCCTCGGTGTGTGCGCGTTTACCCGCTCTCCGCCCGGCACGACATCACCTCTCTGCTGCCCAACGTATGCGCGCACACAGCCGCGCTTCTATGCGACTCCAGGCAAAACCCATGCCGCCGCGTTCCCCACCCTGCCCCGTAACAGCGGGTATGGTTGCCAAAATGTCACGCCTTCACATCGCCCGCTCCCGTCGTCCCTGCGGTTCCCACGTCCAGCATCGCCCATCATTACCTCGACGCCCCCAGAAAGATCACCAGCCGCCACCACGATGTCGCCACAGGAGAAGTCGCCGATGCAAGCACCACGCCGCACCACTCCTCCCCTTCCACCGCATCCCCATCCATACGTACAACCTCACCCACGAGCGCTGCCATCACCTGCAGTGGCGAAGACCTCGTCGCCGGCCCATATGATGACAGCACGAGCAACACGCAAGTCACCCCCTCAGACGCTCACGCCTTTCCATAACGCCATCGCCTACGCCCTTGCCTCTCGCCACCCCATTGCCTCAAACGACCACGCCTCAGCCTCTGCCATGACAGCAGCACCAGGATCAACAACAACAACAGCAGCAGCACCAATATCAGCAACACGGCCGACGCCTGGCAACACCACGTCGCGACGACACATTTGACACACACGCACACTCCTCCCTCCTGCTTCCCCGCACTGTGCCTGCATTCCAACGCATGGCAACACCTCAGAACGTGCACACCCCCCTTTGCGACAATGTGACCACGCGCGCGAGGCCGAAGACTCACTGAAGAAGCTACACGCACATGTACCCGTGCCGATGCCTATTGCTGCCTCGACGCACGCCTCGCATCATCATTTCAATTTTGTCTCTTTCACTCTTCCCTCAGTCCTTGTCCAGCCCCATGAACTTAAGTGTGCCCTTCTCGTGTGGTACAGTTGTAATAGTCATATCATATCATGGATGGATTCAGCTGTAGGGATAATGTAATATTATCATGCTTGGGGTTGGCACCCCAAAACGTGAACATCCAACGAGTGAAACATCTAGCTACAGTGCATGAGGTTCCACTGTCCAAGTTTCAAGACAATCCATTGAGAAATGGTTGAGACATGGCAGTACGAAATTTGCACGCAGCTCGGCACCCAAAAATCGAAACTTCAAAAACTGAATATTAGGCTCCCATATTTTCGCTGCACCTAGATACAGTATATAAGGTCCCACTGTCCACGTTTCAAGGCAATCTATTGAGAAATGGTTGAGATATGGCAGATCGAAATTTCGAACTCAGATCACACCCAAAAACCGAAACTTCAAAAACTAAGAATCAGACCCCAACTCTTGGGCTGCACCTAGATACAGTACATGGGATCCCACTGTCGAAGTTTCAAGTCAATCGGTTCAGAAACAGTTGAGATATGGCAGTTCAAAGTTTTGCACTCATGTCACCACCCGAAAATCGACATTTCAAGAACTAAATATTAGGCTCCCATATTTTAGCTGCACCTAGATACAACATATAAGGTTCTACTGTCAAAGTTTCAAGGCAATCTGTTGAGAAACTGTTGAGATATAGCAGTTTTATTTTCGCACTTGAAATGACATCCAAAAATGGCAAGTGCAAGGTCACGTGAAAATGACAGTAACACCATACAGCTAACAGCCTCAGGAGAACCTCTTCCAAGTTCAAAAGCCCCCAGCTGCACCCCTATGCCCAGACCTGCTCCACCCACTGATGCTCCGATGGAGCTTGAACCAACGACGATGATGAACATTTTCGTCACCACCACTGACCCCGACCCCTATTGACCTCAACCCACATCATCCAGAATGGCACAACCACCTACTCGTGCCTTGTTTGCCGGGTTCAGAGGTTGCAGAATACAACCTCTGAGCCCCAATCCCAAACCCGACAATCCCTACATGCATGCCAACTGTGACCACAATACACACAGATCCAATAACGGAAAACTTGAAGGAATTCCCCCCAGTTCTTCAACGGCAATCACACATGAATGCACGCATTTCTAGTCATGTTCAACAGGTTCATGTCCATGAACCATGATAGTAAAATTGCAAGGGATCCAATTAAGAAGTGTGCTTACTTCCTCTCATTATGAAAGGGCCGAAAGTCGAAGGATGGCTCAAAGCCATGGACCAATGGCTTGAAGACATGCAAGAGGATCCCACTAATGTGCTGCTCAGACTTACCGCATGGGAAGCGCTATGACAACAATTCCATCACGCATTCACCAACTATGCCAAACAAGAGAAAGCCCAAGACAAACTCAAAGAATTGAAGATGAAGA
>JAGFNK010001038.1:0-15957 GCA_025769875.1 Russula earlei
TGGCTGTCTCTGTCCACATTTTATGATTGGGTGCAATGACTTCCTTATCAGGTAAGACCTTGGAACCTTGAATTACATTGATTGTGGCTGCCAAACTGTATTTGGCAGCCTGCATGGCCTCAATGATCTCGCTGTTTGATTAGCATTTTCAAGGCTACATATGAGATCGTGTTATGGCATCACGGCCATTGGAGCGTTAGCTCAGAGTTCAGTGGGGCCAAGTCCCTGTGACTTGGTTCAAGGGTTCAGTAGAGCCAGCTTGAGGAGACTGGATTAAGGCCCCTTTTACCAACTGAGAATTCTTGAATCTTGAACTTGAACTCCGGGAGTGACAGGAATGACAGGTGTGATGTCAGTGACATAATAAACTAATATGAGTCTATTTCAAATATGAGTTATTGTTATTTTTTGGTGTGATTTGCTGGGTTTACATGTGATATGTAAAATATTTTTTCTAACCCTTCCTTCCACTCCTTCCAAGTGGGGTATTGCGAGCATGTCATTAAGGCAGAATATATGTCACCAATGTGTGGGTGCACATCTTTGTGCAAATTTTGTATGTGCAGCTCTGGTGAAAATGGGGCTGCAAGCACCCAGATGTTGAGCTCAAGTCAGACTGCTCAACTCCGAGTTTGATGTTGACACATCATGTGTAACCCCATATATGTGAATATGCAAATGACAACAGAAAAAAATGCATATTAATTTATCATATACATCATATCACTTACATCACTCCTGTCACTCCTGTCACTCCCAGAAAATCCCAAAATCCAAGTTCAAGTTCAAGATTCAAGAATTCTTGGTTGGTAAAAGGGGCCTAAGGGTTTAGCATCTCAAGGTTGAGTCAGACAATGACTCAGCCCACAGACAGAGTCGATCTTCTGGTTTCACAGAAGAGGAGGATGATGAGAGAGAGGCAGAAGAGGAAGAGGAACACAAGGGTTCCTTGAGGTGTACTTGTCAAGACACATACTGCTGATCACTAAGGACTCAGGAGCAGGTGGGCAAGGGTTGGAACAGATGGTACGCAGTGTAAACGGCGTTGAACAGAAGGAGGAGCCAAACAATGAGGAGGTACCAGATGGGGACTGGTATGTGTTGCAAGAGACAAAGGTGAAGACTAGAGGCCAGTGTAGCAAGGGGGCTTTAAACAAGGCAGTCATTGAAGAGTACCTTGAAGATGAGAGTAGACTTTAAACTGAGCAGTTGTGGGGGAGTACCCAGGAGGATGAGAGTATCACAAATGGACAGTCTGATGACTGCCATGCTACATTGGGGCTTATATACAGTGTACAGGGTCGATTACAAAGAACTGGAACTATTCTAGACCCTTTGGTACCATCCAATAGGACTACAGAGGCATAAACTTGCTTGTGTCAAGTTTCAGGCTTACTGAGCATATTACTGATCATTGTGGAGCGATGACATCATTATGACATCACTGTGGAGCGCTTAGTGAGCCTATGAGGTCACTGTGAGTCGCTCAGTCAGCCATGATGTCATTAGAGCCTTGATGATGTCAGATGAGTTATGCAACAGTTTCTAGGAGTTTGTGCTGCTGTTTCGGGTTCTTGGTGGCTGGGTGGCCATGTGGCTGCCATGCAATGATTACCCGATTAGGAAACAGGTGTCTGGTCATGTTATAGTGCCTTTGCAATAGTGATATCTTGCACCGCAGGAGGGGTAGCCCAAGAAATGGAAGTGAGTTGGCAATGCAAAGTGAGAGAGGTCTCTCTTGAGTGAAATAGGACAATATATGGCCAGGACTTGGCCTTGGTTCGTAACATTCATCCCCTCTTTATAGACTTGTTGCTCCTGCAACAGTAGGGACTTGTTTCTTTGGAAGGTGGAGTAGTTTGAATATGAAGAGTCGAAGTCTGTTCGGTCATGGGGAATTCTCTTGTGTTCTATAGATTGTTTTGGGGATAGCTGTTGTCAATTGGGTGCATGTGATTGCCGGGGTTCTCTGAAAAGTTCTTTGGTAACAAGGATAAAGATAGTCAAAGTCATGGTGTGCATCTAAATTTAGGAGTTACCCCTGGTGGGAATTGCTTTAAGTGCTTTTGGGTATTTCCAATGAATGTCTTTGACTAGTAATTGTGCTTTAGACAGGTTAGATGCTGGTTCCCAGGTATTCTCTGTGGCAGTGTATCCTTTCCATTTTACTAGGTATTGAATCCCTTTGCAGTTTGGGGAAAGTCAAGAACTTAAGATCTGTTCTACTTTGTATTGTTCTTCCCCTTCAACCAGTATAGGCGGTGGGTTTGAGAAGTTAGGACCGTGGGCAGTGGTTTCTTTGTAAGGTTTAATCAAGGAATGATGAAAAACTGGGTTTATCTTCCAAGATCTTGGTAACTCAAGGCAAATGTTTACTGGATATGCCATGATGACTTTGAATGGTCCATAACGTCAAGGGGCTAGTTTTGCTTTTGGGTGAGTGGTTCATAGATTTGTGGCTTCCAACCATACTTGATCTCCTTCTTTAAAGTGAAATGTTAGGGATTGAGGTCCTGCTTGTTTCATGATTTTGGTTGCTCGGTTTAGAGAGGCAGCTACTTCTTCTCTAAGTTGGTTTAGTCTCATTAGTCTTTCTTGGATTGAAGGGAACTTTGATGTAAAGGCAAGGGGTGGAGCAAATGTTGGATTAAAGCCATACCAGACCTCGAAAGGGGGTTTGTTTGTCACACTGTGTTGTCTGGCATTATGTGCAAACTCCATAAAGGGAATTAGTTCTGCCCAATTGTCTGCTTGGTGGTTGCAAAATATTTGTAGGTATTGTTCTAGTTCTTGGTTAACTTGTTCTGTTTCTCCATCCATCTGTGGGTGATATGCTGTGCTCAATGATACTTTGACTTTCTTCCATAGTTCTTGAGTAACTTTTGCTGCAAATTGAGGGCCGCTGTCTGATATTATTTGCACTGGAAGGCCTATTCTTCTCCAGACGTTGTTCATGATCAAGTTTGCTGTTTTGTCTGCTGTGATTGTCTTGTGGCAAGAGGTAATGATTATTGCTTTGCTGAATTGATCTACCATGACTAAGAGGCTGTCAAAGCCTTGTGAAATTGGTAGGTCTGTGATAAAGTCCATGGTAATGCTTTTCCATACTTCTCTGGCTGGTGTAATGGGTACAAGGGGTGTTTCTGTTTTTGGGCAGTTCTTTGTGCTTTGGCAAATTGCACAACCTTCTACATAATTTTTGACATAGGTTAGCATCCCTGGCCACCAATAGTTTTGACTGATTAGTTTGTAGGTTTTCCATTGACCAGGATGTCCCATGGCAAGAGAATTGTGGTGTAGTCTCAAAATTTTCTTTCATATGGTGTCATTGTTTGGGATGTAGACTTTTCCTTTGAATAATATTAGTCCATCTTCGAGATTCCAGTCCTGTAAACCTTTGGACAACTGTCTTGGTCCATTCTTTATAATGATTGCTAATGTGTTAGACACTTCTGGGTCATAGTCTTTGCTAGATTGTAGTTGTTGTCGAAAGGTCTTGGTCACTGATTGGTTCTGTAGCAGAGGTGCATGTTGCTCTGATTTTAAAATATTTATTGTTGAGGAGTATCTTTCCATCATTTTCATTTTGTATCCCCTCTTTAAAGTCTGGCCAGTCTGGACAGACCATCTGCTTTGTTTGTAGTCCCTGGGTGATGCATGATAGTGAAATCAAAATTGCTGAGGAGGAGTGCCCATTCGGGCCTGTCACCGAGTGAGTTTCTCTTTCATCATGAAGTATGTCAAATTATTGTGGTCCATCCACAATTCAATAGGGTGTGCTGCACCTTCAAGGTAGTGTTGAAAGTGCCAAAGGGATGAGACAATGGCAAGGAGTTCTTTATCATAGATCATGTAATTTCATTGTGCAGGGTCCAAGGACTTTGAGAAATAGGCTACTGGGTGATATCTGTTAAATTTGTCAGGTTGTTCTAAAATTGAGCCAACTGCAAAGTTGCTTGCATCACAGATGAGTCGGAAGGGTTTAGTATGATCAGGTAACATGAGGATGGGGGCTGTCGTGAATGCCTGGATTAATTTTCTAAATGCTTGTTCTTCATTGTCTTCCCATTTAAAGGGGTGTTCTTTCTTTGTTAGATTAAACAAGGGTTGTGCAATTCGTGAGTATTGGTGGATAAATCATCAATAGAAGTTGCAAAATCCTAGAAATGCTTGTACTTCTGTAACATCGGTCAGAGTAGGCCATTTTGTAATTCCTATTAACTTGTCTTGGTCCATGGATATTTGTCCTTGGGAGATATTGATGCCTAGGTAACTAATAGAGGTTTGTCAAAAAGCACATTTCTCTGGTTTTAAGTATAAGTCATGGTCTTGGAGTGTCTTTAGGACCTTGTGTGTCCAGTCATCTAGTTCGTTCAAGGTTTGCACCATGATTAGTATATCATCTAGATAAACAACCACTTGTTCAGTGGCAATGTATTTCGCTAGGATGGTGTTCATAAAGTGTTGGAAAGTGGCTGGGGCATTGCAGAGACCAAATGTCATTATCAAAGGTTCGAAGAGTCCTACTGGTGTCTTGAATGCTGCGAGGTGTTCATCACCCTCTCTTAGGTGGATATTGTTGTATCCCCATCGTACATCAAACTTGGTAAAGTATTGGGCTCCTTGGAGTTTGTCAATTAATTCAGGAATCAAAGGTAGTGGATATGGGTCTTTGACAGTTGCTGTGTTCAGGGCTCTGTAGTCTTGTACTGGTCGTAGATTTCCTCCTTTCTTTTCTACAAAGAAGAATGGACTGGCAATAGCTGCTTTTGATGGTCAGATAGTGCCTCTTTTCAAGTGTTCATCTAGGTATTCTTTTAGGGCTTGTAGTTCTTTGGGAGTAAGTTGATAGATACCAGAATCGTGTCGGGTGATCCCTGGTTTCAGATTGATTGCATGGTCCCATGGTTGGTGAGCAGGAAGGCGTTGGGAAGCTTGTTCATCAAAAATCTTTCACCATTTCAAGAATTGGGCAGGGATAAGTTCGTCTAATGTCTTGGGGGGTGTTTCTGCATGGGCTAGCTTGGTAGCTGCGGTTGATTTGGCTCTTATGCTGATTGTTATTGGTCTAAATGCATTGTGGATTTGTTCATCAAAACATGGGTTCAATAGTCCTTCAGTATCTGGGAAGATTAGTGCAGCAATGTTTGCAAACTCAGGTTCTTCTTCTTCAGGGAAAGTAAGCATTTGTATTCGGTAATTCCGCGTTCCAGATGCAGATGCAATGGTTGTACTTTGGTGTGTGGTAAGGCAGGTTTGGGGGCAGTTCCTCAGTGTGATTGTATCATTTGCCCAATCGATGTCTGGGTTGTGGTATCATAGCCAATCTGTTCCTAAGATGATGTCATGATCTCCAATGTTGTGACAAGGAATTCTGCTTGTTCATCATGAGTAGCGCCTGTGTGCACTTGAATGCAAAGTCTTTGGATGGTGCTAAAATGTATTAGCCCATTGGCATTTTGTGTTCCATCTACATTTTGTGCTGGCAAGGGTTTGGATATAGTTCAGAGGTGCAGGTGGTGTCTTTGTGCAAATCATTCATGGATTATCATTCCTTCTGCTCCACTGTCAAGCAGGGCTCTTGCACCAATTTCTTTGCTGCTTGTCTTCCCAACAAGGGTAACTTTCAAGGCAATGGATGGGGAGCGAATATTCTTGGTAAAAACTTTGGGGTAATTGATTTCTCTTTGTATCATACTGATTTGGACCGCATCCCTTCTCGGTGCAGAAGGGGGTCCAATTAAAAATCCATAGGAGCAGATCTTGGGCGGAGGATTGAGTCCACAAGTGTTTCTCTCCAAGTTGTCAACAATGCAACAGGAACGGGTTCTTCTTGTGTAGGTTCGATATTTTCATCTTGGATGGTTGTAGCTCTGACTGTTTGTGGGCGAGATCCTTGTCATTGGCATCCTTGGGCTGCTTTCTTTGCTCTACATTGGTTTGCCATATGGTTCTTCTTTCCACAGTAGTAACAGAGGTTGTTCTTGTGTCAAAACTCTTTCTCTGCATCTGTGAGGGGTTTTCTTTCACTTCTGGATTCCCAGGGTCATTCATTAGGTTCTCCTTGGTACAAGTTAATTTCCAATGGATTGTCTGATCCTTGAGTGTTTAATCCTCGGGCATGTACAGAGCATCCTCCTCAAAAGGCTGTGGAATTGTATAGGTGGAAAAGGTTGTCAAATTCTCTTGCTGCTTTGACAAGGGCTGCAAGTGTAGTTGGTGTCGGTGTGATTCCCAATATTTTCTGATGTAGGGCCAGGTTAATGTTCTTCCTGAATGCGTACATCTTTGTCCTTTCATCAGTAGTAGCTCGTGATGTGTGGTGTGACCATTTCTGATACCATTCATTAAATGGTAGTTTCCCTTGATAATAGGTGTGCATGGTGTTAGCGGAGGCCAGTTCTGCTTCTGCAGGGATGAAATGATTGGCAAAGGCTTTCTTGAAGTTGTCCCATGATCCATAGTCTGCTACTGTACAAGCCATAGCTTTAGTGGTTTGTTCTCTAGCCCATGCTCTGGTGGGTGTTCCTACTTTGAAGTGGGTTAGTGCAGCAGCAACTTTCTTGCTTTTGTCTGTAAAGGAGTTGCCATTGATATAGTAATAATTGGCTAAGGCTTCTGCATTATCAGCCTTTCCATCAAAGGGTTCTGGTGCAGTTCCAACAAGGTGTGGATTACTTGACATGGTGGGGTTCTGAGTTGTTGTGGTTGTAACATTAGGTGGGGCTGAGCCTTGTAATTGGATTCTAGTTGGAGTGAGTGCTCAAGGGATTGTTTGTGGTAAGTTGCTAACTATATGAGGGGTAGGTTGTTGAGTATTACGTTGGGTGGAGGGTCCTGGAGTAGCGCTTTGAGTGCTTGGTGCAGCTCCTAGGATGGCAGTAACTTCTTGAGTTGTTCTGGCAGTAAATCAACCTCTCGGTTGTTGTAGTAAACCCAATGTTTTCTAGAATGGCTCCACTTGACTGGTTTGTCTAGGAAGAGACCTGTATAGTTATAGGGATTGAAGTCTTGAACATTTTCTGCTCCTGGGACTGCCGCTTTAAGTTGAGCGGTGGTAACTTTGTTGTTGTCATCTTTGTAGAACCAAGTTTCTGAAAGATTTCCGTGATTGATAATAGATGTTCCCACAAATTTTCCTTGGTAACAGTGGTCTTGGGTGTCATAGCTGAGGCTTTCAAATAAAAGTGGAATTAGATTTTCTTCATCATCAGTGATGTCCCTTCTAGTGCTCATAAGTTTTAGACAACAGTTATAGTCCAATGACCGTTGTTCCAAGGATATGCAATGGTGTAGGCTGGTTTCAGTCAAATGGAGTTGGGTCTTCCTTGGTGTTTTCTTAAGTGGATTTGGGAGTATTCTTCAGTGATGCTACTTTGGGTTAAGACTACTTGGGTCTTCCACAAGTATCCTTTGAATTCTGCCAGCAAGATAGTGAAGTCATTTATCTCTCTGGTGGGATGTTGATACACCACAAAGTGTGTTGTTCTTAACTGCCAAGCCTATGTACAATAGTTTTTGAATTCAAGTAGTTCCCTCTTTGAGCACGTAGGTAGATTTAGGGCTAAGAAAGACTGCTCTGGTAGATAGGAGTGTAGTTCAGTATTTCTAATGTCAATACTATCAGGCAATTTGACAAAAGGTGATGCAAAGGGTTGGGGAGGTATAACAGGTGTAGGAATGCGACTGGTAAACAAGGGTATGTAGGCGTCAGGGGGAGTAGGAGGCAATGGTCTTTCAACAAGGAAACCTCTTGCATTGGGAACTGTTTCTCTAGAGGGAGCTCATTGAGACAATACACATCTTCTGTGTCAAGGAGCCAGAATTACTGAGATGGGAGGTGGTAATCGCCTGGTGTCCACAAGGTAATTCCGTCAGGAGTAGGAGGTGTGTCTGGTCAATAGTTGCACGTGCAATACTCCATTTTGCAGTTACACCTTGTTGTCCATGGATTTGACTCAGCGTCTTCTGTACTGGCAGACCAACATTCCTGGCTGGTTGGGATGGTGGTTTGAATCAGTGTGAGGAGTCGAGGGGCAAGGCTTGAGACTTCTAAGATTGCTGGGACCGAATAATATGCAGGAGGACCAGTATATGAGGCATCTGGGCTGGTAATTGCCCAAGGTTGGTTGTAATCTGTGTCATATAACCAAGAGTTAGTTTCCCAATCAAAGGTGTTGTGTACTCCTGGTACAATAGCAAGTTGGACGTAAGATTGGTTTTCCCTTTGTATCCTGTTGAGGCATAGGTGGTAGAACTGGACAGTGAGGTGATAGTAACTGATATATGTCCAAGCTAGGTAAAATAGGCGATACCCTGTCCTTAGTGAATTGACGATGAGATGGTGGTGTGGTTGGATGATCCTGGTCCAAAGGTTCAATTCACTGGAGCATAGGGATTGGTAATCAACTGGTTGTCCTTGGATGTTTTTTGCTTGAGCCAGTTGCCATTACAATAGTTGTTGTCATGCTGGCAGCAGGAGTTGACTAAGGGTTTCAAGATATAATGTGTGTTCATCATGGCTTAAGAGTTGTCCAAACGGTAAGACTTCAAGGAATTATTTGACAACCAGGTGAGGAAAGTCTTTGTGGGGTGGTTCAATTCCTGGTACGTTGTGTAGGTTGGTTAAGGTGGTGACAGGGAATGCAGTGGAGGCCCAAGTTTGATAATGATTTAGGCTTAAGACATGTCTGGTGATAGCATCTTCTTCTTCATCTTCTTCTAGGGCATATTCTCATGGCACTTTAAGAGAAGGAAGGAACTTTATTGATCTTTATTGAAGCGTTACAAGGATGGTTCTTACTTTTTAAGAACCGTGTGCAAGATCTATGGTTTCGAGGCAATATCTCTCAATGATGTCGAGAAGGTTAGGGGGAATATGAGGCATAAAGCAAAAGTGAAGTAACTGCGGGTTGAAATGTATGGTGTCAACGGTATAGGTTGAGTAGTGACACAAGGAGACATGGTTACTGTTCTCCTCAAAGTGTAAGTAACCATACATGAAAGCTAGGCATCCATCCAAGAAGTCATGTATGATAGATAAGCAAAATGACCCTTCGTAAGCAGGGCAGTAAACAGCAGGCAAGGTAAGAAGTTTCCTAAACAACGAAGTATTAAAAATGTATGCAATGCATCTGAGGGGGAAGTCAGCGTCCAGGGCATATATCCTGACGTTAGAGCAAATGCCGAAGGGGGTGAGGTTATATTCGGTGGCAAGGGCAACATTGGAGGGTTCCACAGCAAAAGTGTGGACGATGCATGCACAAAACGTGGTTGTGAAGGTGTCTGTGAAGGCACGATGAGTTAGCTGATCGGTGGTAGGGATGCATGACAGGTAATGTCATGAACCATTCTCTGCAGAGGGCCTTTGAAGGACCCTTCCTTATGAGAGGAAACCCAGCCTCTATGGTGTCACCCTGTTCACACAAGCAAAAGGGGTGAGTAGAGGTGTCCACAATATCGCACACACATTGTCGCATGAGCAATTCTCGGCACAATCGACATACAGCAAGCCCCACTTAATGGCAACCCTTTTAGCAATAAAGGACAGTATTGGACAACTCTAGGTGCCCTACAATAAGCACTGACACAGTATAAAAGACCCTACAACACGTTATTAGACTAACTCTAATAACTATAGAACGAACTATAAGGCAGGCAATACTAAGGGACCTTAATAGAAGTATTAGGGATCGACTCTAAGGACCCTAATAGAACTATATAAGGGGCCTTATAAGATAACACTATTCCCTAAAGCAAACTACAAGTCCTCAAATGACCAGCCCTAAACTAACTAACAGAAAATGAATCAGGTGCTTGCACATGTACTAAAGCAGTGAACACGTGGACAGTGAAGGCTCTTACTTCATCAAGAGAAGCCTTCTTACTCAGCAGCTTACTGAGCATGACTGAGCATGCTCAGTAAGCGCACTCTGACTTCTTACTCATCACACTATTGTGCTTGATAACAAGGTTATGACTTGTTCCCTATTTAGCAGTTCTCTTGTAGTATATAGTGCTCAATAAAGTAATGGACAGTCCTCAGACTGTCCATTTGTTTACAGCACTCTCTATCCCTGGGATACTCCTTTAAGGACCATCCCCTTGTGACCATTCTGGCCTCTTCCCTGCATACCTGCTTGACCCTACCAGTAACTATACCTCTTTCATATCTGTTGCTGCTTTGGACTCTACTATCTTGCCCACACCGTCCTGGATGTCTTAATCGACTCGTCTTTGAGCTTACTCCTCACTCTTGAACTGGATAGTTCAACAGTGAGTCTTGACAGGTAATCTTGGTGGGTTAAGTCATGGAGGGGGACGCCACTGCTACAGGAGCAGTTGGTGCTGGGAAGGACAAAGTACTGGTGAGGATGGAACTGAAATGCTGTGCAAGGGGGACGATCAAGGAAGCCTTCAGGCAAGGGAGGATGGTCCGCTTGCTGGCCGCTCATTCGTTGCTGGAGGGGGAGTGCCAATGGGGAATGAAGTCACCTGGATAGCTGGGCAGGTGGTAGGAGACGATGGGGGGGCCATTGGGAGTACAAGATGCTGAGGGGTGAAGATGTGTCCGACCGGATTGAGGTCTTCAGTGAGGAGACCGAAGGGTGGTGCATGGAGTGGGCTGGAGAGGAGAAGGGAGATTAGGGAGGTATTGACAAGAGTGGGGGAGTTGGGAATAGACACTTGAGCATTGGCTGGTCAATACAGGAATGATGACAGACTGTCCAGATGTCAAGACACGTACTGCTGATCAATAAGGACTCAGGAGCAGTGGCAAGGGTTGGAACAGACAGTATGTGCATAAATGGTGTTGAACAGGAGGACAAGCCAAATGATGAGAGAGGAGGTACCAGATGGGGACTGGTGTGTGTTTGCAAGAGACAAAGGTGAAGACTAGAGGCCAGTGTAGCGAGGGGGCTTTAAACAAGGCAGTCATTGAAGAGTACCTTGAAGACAAAGAGTAGACTTTAAACTGAGCGGTTGCGGGGGAGTACCCAGGAAGATGAGAGTATCACAAATGGACAGTCTGATGACTGCCATGCTACATTGGGGCTTAATACAGTGTACAGGGTCGATTACAAAGAACTGGAACTATTCTAGACCCTTTGGTACCATCCAATAGGATACAGAGGCAAAAACTTGCTTGTGTCAAGTTTCAGGCTTACTGAGCATATTACTGATCATTGTGGAGCGATGACATCATTATGACATCAACTGTGGAGCGCTTAGTGAGCCTATGAGGTCACTGTGGAGTCGCTCAGTCAGCCATGATGTCATTAGAGCCTTGATGATGTCAGATGAGTTATGCAACAGTTTCTAGGAGTTTTGCTGCTGTTTGGGTTCTTGGTGGCTGGGTGGCCATGTGGCTGCCACGCAATGATTACCCAATTAGGAAATGGGTGTCTGGTCATGTTATAGTGCCTTTGCAATAGTGATATCTTGCACCGCAGGAGGGGTAGCCCAAGAAATGGAAGTGAGTTGGCAATGCAAAGTGACAGAGGTCTCTCTTGAGTGAAATAGGACAATATATGGCCAGGACTTGGCCTTGGTTTGTAACAGTACTCAGGTCAAGCAGAGTGTAAGCAAGTTGTGATTGAGAGAGAGTTATACAGGGCAAGGGATGTGAAGGAAAATGGGACAAAGCTAAGCTTGGGATATTCCCCAGCTTCTACAGGCACTTAAATACTGTATCTAGTGAGGCTGTACAGTACCATATGCAGAACAATAGATAAATGGTAGCCAATGGCAAAAGAGGATCAATCAATAGATGAAACATGAAGAGTAGGGTGACAGCTGTCAATCAATATCAAGGGATGAAATGGTAACCAAGGAAAAGGGGTGACAGAAGAGAACAATAGTGGAAGCAGTTAGTGACAAGTCAACAAGGGGGTAGATCATGACAGATTGCACAATAATGAGATCTCCTGTGAGAGATACTTAGGTAAGGGGGCTCGGCCAGAATGGGCAGATGGTGCAGATGGCACACCAATCAATTGGAAACGAGATTGAATTTCTTTTTTTTTGGTAGGGGAAAAAGTAAGGAGTTATCTTATTATTAACTGACTTATATAACTAATTACATCCATTAATGCATGATTGAAGTCCTGTTCTCTTGCCAACACAATTGCCTTTATGGTATTCAACCCACCACTAAATGTCAAAGACTACTTCACCAACCCACCAACCGTGCAGCTTACTTAAGGTACCTAGCACTTGTCAGATTGTAGACACACTGAAAATGATGATCTTGATCTCTTTCAAAGGGGGGGTGAAAGTAGTGATTAATGAATCCACCCATGTTTTATTTTTTTGTCAGAATATACCCATTTGATGTTTTCCCTTCCTCATGTTTTTGGAGAGAGTCACGCAGAATGGTAGAGTTCAAGTCGGTGCTTCAAATTGGCATCCTTGGCTAATCACATGTCCTAAGCCATCCTCATCCTCTCATTAGCCCCAGCAATTGCTGTAACACTCTCCCACTCCACAATAAACCATTTCATTGATGCCCCATCCGCACAAAGCGATCATGCCAGAAAGATGATGATGCATATGAGGACCAAATTCAAGGAGCAATCACCAAGTAGCAGGAGGGCTGCTTCAAAAGTAGATGAGCAGCTGTGATTGCCCACAATGTGAGGAGCAGTCATTTGGTTCTCTAATGCTTATAAATTCCCTTAGGTTCCTCTTCAGACACTCAGTGATCGCATGAATGGGCATGTCGCAAGAAGGATGCAAATGTGACTCAGCAACTGCTCTCAAAGGAACAGGAGGGCCTGCTAGTTTCCTGGGTAGGCCACCAGGCCTTGATTGCTAAACCAATGGACCAGAACAATGTCAAATCTCTTGGGTACGACATGTCTGGCATCATCCCAGGCAAGAACTGGCACCCCATTTCCAGAAGCGGCACCAGAGCTTCGGTCAAAGCCAAGTAATCTGGATCCCAAGCATGCTTCAGAACTTCAATGTCTCAAATGTTCACTCAATATTTTGAGCTAGTCAAGCAGGTCTATGACAAGCGCAAACCTCCCACCAGAGCACATCTGGAACATGGACAAGAAGGGTTTGCAACTTGGTGGAGGCCGAAAACAGTACAAAAATATTTTCCTATGCACCCTCAAGAAAAGCAAATTTTTATCGCATGCATTCCAATTCCCTCAAACTTGTCACCATCATCGAGTGTATTTCGCCCTCCGGGTTGTCTGTTCCCCCAGTGTTTGTCCTTTCAAATGGGCCTTTTGGTCCACCACGAATCCAATCTGGATGCCCAATTGGAGGGATTGCCAAAATGGGTGGACAGACAACGAAATCAGTTTGTCGTGGTTCTGCCATGCCTTCATTCCCTTTGCTCTGGACCACAGGTCACTGACGACCCTGTCATCCTTTTTGTTGATGGTCACAACTCTCACAAGACTGACGGATTCCAGGTGCTCGCATACCAACACAACATCATTGTTGTTGCCTTCCCCTCCAAGTGCACACACAAGCTCCAACCGCTCGATGTCAAAGCTTTTTGCCACACACAGTGGAACTGGTCCATTCATTGTGACTGCTGCATCTGTGAAAACATTCCCATCATGTGTTACAATGTCATTGTCAAGTACATGAAGGTGTGCACTCAGACAATGACCCACAAGCTCCTCATGTCTGCATTCTCCTCCACCAGCATCCACCCCTCCAACCCCTCCATCTTCATTGAGGCTGATTTTGCACCTTCCAAAGCTTACTCCACCACTCAGCACATCCCAATCTCATTTCCTGTGATGTTCCCTCATCCTCACCCCTTCCCTCTGAGTCCTCTGACTGGGATGGCTCAGACAAAAGGGCATGCAAGATGACAAGCATGTGCAAGACAGTCTTGATGTAACGGATGAAGACCCAGTCACATTTGACTGGGACACAGAGTCCAATGACTCAGACTTTGTGCCACTGCCAGACCACATGAATGACTCGCCACCACCATGTTCGTTTCTCCTTCCATCATGCCTTCTGCAACCCCCCCACCCCTTCACCAGCTCCCCTCACTTCACATCTGCATGTCTCACTTAATTCAGCTCCGTCCTCTTCCTTGCCTACAATGGACAATGAATGCACTTTGGCCATTATGCAAAATGTGTCAGAGCGTCCATGTGACATGTCCACCAGCCGAGACCTCTCTGGCTCATCCCCCCTTCACTCACTCTCAAAGGGCAAGTTCTTCCCCTGTGATGTCTCTCTCAATTGCATTTGGTTCTCACCACACACCAATCCCCTACATCCAGGAGATGAGTTCAGAGCTCTCTCAACCCAGTTGATGGTGGAGCTGATGGGAAGGGAGATCCTTCAAGCCAGGGCAGAGACCAGCTCCAGTAATGCACACTGCACCATCATGAAGCATGCAGAATCTGATGCCAGGACAGAGTTGGAAAACCAGAAGCGTAAGACACACCATTCTGTGAAGACAGTGGGGTTGTTTTGTTGCCCATCCTGAAGTTGAGGCACAGTGGCTCACTGAACAGGAAGAGAAGGCCTGGCTCACAAGAGAGGCTGCTGAGAAGGCAGCTCAAAAGTCAACCAATGAAGCAGCTTGCAATGCACAAATCTCAGAGGACATACGGTCTAAGGTTTTCAATGGTGAGTCTCAATGTCTATTTACAATGATGCACTCATGTTTACAGAACCACTTTCCTCATAAACACAAAGATGACCTTATCGCGCCTCTGGTGTGCTGGACTCAAGATGTCTGGCACCATTAATGGCTGGTTTGCAGCTCAAGTCCACCTCAAAGTGCACGTGGGCCTTTGTGATCAGCCTCGATTTGCTGGGCTCTTCTTCAGGGCAGGTGGAATCGGATCGAGAGTGTTTAGTTAATTCCTGTATGCACACAGTATTACATTGTCTTTTTTCCTTGCCCCCCCCTCCCAAACCTCCAATTGCAGTGATTTTACCCATCTCATCAACAATGTAAGGTTCAAACAGTGCTTCAAAGTTTTCATTATATTCTGGTGACTATGTGTGACTGACCAAGTGCTAGGTACCTTAAGTAAGCTGCACAGTGGTGGGTCGGTGACAGTATCTATCACCATCCTCCCATTGTCCTTATATGATGGGACTCCTCCCCCTTTCACGTGATTCATGTTGTGTACCGTCAGCGCGGGCTCAGGCTTCTTATCGAAGGCGTAGGAGGCGTAGGAGGCCGAGGCACCTGCGTCCCTTCTCCCCGTCGGCCCACTCGCGCCCCTTTTCCCTTTAGCTCCTTATCCTTTTCCTTCGCCTTCGTCCCATCCTTCTTCCAGAGTAACCCACGTCTGCAAGGTAAACTCAATTTTGGGAGATTCGACAAAACTCGAAAACATACGGATCAATGTTCGATGGAGCGCGAACGACGGAGCGATGCCAGCGGCGAAGCAGGAAATGGCAACGATGGGCAACGGACGCATCTGGTGCGTGATATCGTTGATTCAAATATGAAAAAGTCTGCAAGGGTGTGAAAATGCCGGGTAACCAGTACCAAGCCCGTGGAACGAATGGAAGCACAGTTCTCTCGGGTGTGAGGGTCAACCCGCTTACTTTGTCCCTTCTTATACTCCTTGACCCTTGGATACCGGCGAAAATTGGAAGCCCCCCATCATCAATCATTATGCGTTTAAGCGTTAAGAGTCCCGAGCGCCTCAAAATCTCCCACACTGCCGGTGCGAGAGTGCTCCCACGTCATCAAATGATAGCAAGTATTCAATCCACAATTAAAAAGAAAAAAAACTTCTGCAAGTCCGACTGGGAATACGGACGTTCTTCCCAGTGAATACGGAGTCGCGTTGGTCCCGCCTTTGGGCCCTCATTTCCTCGATCGGGGTCCACATCCGCTGGAAGGTGGGGCAACCTGTTCTCGTTAATTTAAAACCCAAACCAGCCAACGCAGTATATCACGCTCGGATATTTTGCCATCAGTCGTCATCATGATGGTCATGATGGGTCAAT